>OMLB01034919.1:2359-13933 GCA_900302555.1 Myripristis jacobus | reverse complement strand
ATAACAGATTGAATCAATTAGCCCAGCTAATTACTGAGGTCTTGCCTTGGTATCCTCCAGGGGGCATTCCTGGAGCTCCAGCCACAGGAGGCATCCCAGGCTGGCCCATAGGAGCAGTGTATGCTGCCTGAGGCTGTGCAGCAACAGGGTGCTGGAATGATGGTCCTGCCTCATCATCGTCATCTTCCTCATCAGAGTCGTCCTGATTGTTCTGCTTCTTCTTTTGACTCTCTGGAAGGAAACATCAAGGAGTGATGCTTGAGCAGACAAACAAAAAAAACATTAACGAGCCTGTTTGTTGTTGTTTTCTAACAGACACGACAAAGTTCACTACTTCAGGTGTATAAAAATGCCTAATTACCTTGTGATTTCTGTTCTAATGTCCGTCTTCTCGCTTGCAAGTCCTTTTCTGGAATCCCTTCCATGCCATAGATCTCCAACTCGATGTCTACCCTTCCAGGAATGGCATTTGGTACACCATCAATGGTCTCTTTATGAACCTGAAACGTACAATATCAATCACCACATCTTTACGTCATCATAACCCTAACACAGGTTCGTGATAATCACCAATACATGAATTCACTGTTCATGGTATGAAAACAACTCAATAACAGGGAAGATGAAGACACGCACCTGCATGCAATGAATGGCCAAGCCCGGGCCTGTGTACAACTTCTTGTGACATATGTGGCACTTAAAATGTTTGGCCTTTTGGTGCTGGATCAAGATCTTTTCATCGTCGAAATCTCGGTTACAATACCTTGAGGACATAAGTTAAGGACTGTATCTTAACCATCATGCTTCGGACAGCCTTACTTAAAAGCGGTTGCCATGGTAGGCTAGCAACCGGTTAACGTTAGCTTGACTGGATAGCACCTTCCTCGCTAGTATTTACATAAACTCAACGCAGTCAAACCAATGGAAATGTTCTCGGTCCGAAATATTTTGCGAAATAAACTACTAAATTGTTTTCTAAAGGTATTCGCTGGCCGTGAACGACCACCAAACTAAGACAACAACATTTTGCAAGTAGTTAGCTACCGTTAGGCCTTCCTTTTGATAAGCTAACGTGCACCGGGAGCTCACGGTCTCTTTTCTGTGTTTATCGGCATTTTGCCCCTCACACCAAAGGATACCAACACCATGGCTTCATCTGCTTCTTTTTCTTCCGTCCCATTTTTCAAACAGTATTGACAAAGTCACCGTACAACACTTGACACTTCTCTTATTATCTGTATGATAGTAGCATGCTGCTCATCCCGTGACTACGACAAAAAATGGCGCTTTAGAGGAGGAAGCACACGGCTTACCCAGGATGCCATGCGTAAACACGCGGGAGCACGCCTGGAGCACGCACGAGCGCGCGCGTCTCAAACTTTGTTTTTATGGTCTGTGATTTCAAAATATGTTTTTAATCATAAAAACAAAAATATTTTTACTCGTAAAATTACAAGAAACATTGATTTCTGTACTCAAAATTAATTCACTTGAATCTTTTTTCATCCAAGTGTATGAGATTAGCCCACTAATTACACTGAATTAATTGGATAATTCCAAATTTTGACAGGTGGGTGTGCCAATCATGTTAGACATAGCTATGTGGGTTCATTTAGTCGCACCACATGTATGGATGGATGCTTACAACTTGTTATTTGGTCAGTGTCCACTTGGTGGAGACATATACTGGTTTAAAATAAGAGTAAACGCTCTAGTGGGAAATGAAGGGCCAAGGGGTTCCCAGTTTTTGTCAGGCCAAGGATCCACAGGAAAACTAGAAATAGACCACTGGCCCCAATTAAATTGTTCTGATGGTGCAGAATTACATAACTGTCTATACTGGATGTGGCCAGTCAGCATGTCACAGTCAGTATTGTGAAAGTTTTGATCAGCTCTGCTATCTTTACATATTCTCTCTCTAGGGGTGGACATAAAAGTGAATTACACTATTCCTCATTTTACTGGGGACCGATGAATTAGTCAAGGCGTGGAATGATTTATACGCTATCCAACATCCTCTGGATGTCAGTGAAGACAATAAATGGCAATAGTACGAAGCAAACTTCTTATTGAATACCCTCAGCATGTACACCCACACATACAGGGTGTAGCATTGCAGCTTAAGATGACACAGTGGACAAATAACACAAACACTATTATGATTATCATCATCATCATCATCATCACAGGTGAAAAAAAGCACTAAGCATGTTGCAAATAGAAGCATCTGTATCAGGTTGGCCTTTCTTGATATTTTTTCCTGATCTGTTCTCATGGAATAAAACATGCCAAAATTAATCCCATTCCTTGCACGTGCCCAGAATGGTGTGATTTGAATAAGAAGCCAGGGCCAAATTGTTACAAGTGCTGCTCTCAGCTGTCCGCACAGCAGGAAACTACAAATCTACTGAAGTCAGATTTTTCATCCCTGCAGCCTCGCCGTCTTCTCTTTCTCTCCGAAGTGAATGATTACCCCTGAAATGGGAGATTTATGAAGGGGAAATACAACTGAGGCGACTTTCCTCAACCACCTAATGAATTTTTCATTGTATGCATTCAAAACCGCTTCTCTCCATATGGTGATTGTGGCTAGACTTGAGAAGATGTTCGGTGACAGGGAAGGCTCCCTTCTCTGAATGAATTACGGCCGGTTCTTGTGTGCTCACGCACGTCATTGCTCACTTTGACATCTGCTTTTTTTCCCCTCAAAGGATCTTCCTCCATTTCTCTCTGAATGCACTGAAGTTTGAAGTTAATCTGGTCTCAGCACCGCAGAACTTGCTTGGTCTGAGTACTTCTCTTTGCACAACAGTTCATTCCTGTCCATGGCCATTCAATACAAGACTAAGACTCATGTATGGCTAGATGGTAACTGCACTTAGAAAGCAGCTGTTTTGACCTCAGTTGTGTGAACAGCGGCTGTACTGGACAGCAGATTTCAAACCCTGATTATTTATTTAGTTAAACAGTGCTGATGTTTTCTTACCAGCAGAATCGAACATTGTTTTGGTGATAGGAGTTATGCTGCTATGATGTTTTGCCCACTTCCCTGCTTTAATGTTTACTTTTTTGGCTGAGATCTTCATCTACTCTTGCCCCTTTCACAAGTACTTCCTGAATGTGTGCAATTATTAACTCTCATGTAGCTCTGATATGTTATTATTGATTCATAGGGAACTTAAATTTTAGCTGTTTTTGCTGTTTTCCACAAATTTTCTTAGAGGATCATTCTGGCCTTAGTGAATGGTAAGCCTGCTTTCCAGCATGCCCTCTCTCCCTTGTCAAAAATTACTGTGGATTTTATTTATGCTATGCTGAGAACAGTTATCATGGCTACTTCTTCATTTCACACCAAATGAAATGATAACCAAATTTTTGAGATGTAAACAAAGTAGTTTAAGATATTTTGAACATTTTTAATTAATTGTAGTAACCTTCATCTGTGGAACCAGATGTTCTGCAAAATCTCTGGGTTGACATTCAGACTGCATGCTCGTCAGTGCGCACACACGCGCGCACACACACACACACACAGTCAATGTCAATGTCAGTCAATGTCAATGTCAGTGACTAGGAGGAACAATTTTGATTCTGTCCAGGAAATGGCAAAGCGAGACTCATGAAACTTATGTTGTAGTTAATAATCTATTCATATATGTTTTTTCAGTAAATCTCTTTCACATCAGAAGTGTAATATTTCTCAACACACAGTACATACTCTTTCTCTCTCTCTCTCTCTGTCTGGGTACTGTGTGTGTGTGTGTTCAATAAATTTGGAATGAGCTGCAGCCTGCAGTGCACCGATTCATTTTGGCTGACCAATCATGTAACCACCGTGCGGGCTAGCCTAAAGCTGGAGTGTATGTGTTGGTTCATTTGTGTGTAAGTGTGTGTGTGTGTGTGTGTGTGTGTGTGTGTACTCAAACCCACAGAACTGGAACGGGAAGGTCACAATGAGGTTCTTGAGAATGCAGGACAATTACGTTTGACTGACCATCCTTACACAAATACACACACACACACACACACACATGCGTAAGCACTGACAAAGACCCCTCTCTATTGGTCTGTTGTCCCCAGTTTGTGCAGTTTGTGTTGGTGAGAGGTGGGAGACTTTGCACACAAATACTCTCTATTGCAGAGTTTGCTGAATAGCTAGATCAGCTGAAAAATAGGGGTAAAAAATGCCTTGGTTGGTGTTATTATGAAATAATGGTATGCCTATTGTCTGAGAGGCTGTAGGGCACTGTGCTATGGAGAGAAGAATTTCAGTAAGGCACTGATATCAGTTTGGTACATAAACCCAAAGCAATCACTTTTTGTTTCCATATAAAACAGTTTAATGTACTCCAGTATGTACATATCAAATCTACAAAATATGCACAATGTTAAAATATTATCAGTGACTTACTCTTCACTCAGTTTGTGTCATAGCCCTTATTATATACAATCCCAGAACGTCCTCACCCATTTTTTTTTAAATAGGATACACACAAGATATAGCTAACAGATCACAATGCAGACTGACTGAACACTTTACAGAACATACCAATATCACATAAAAACAAAAACAAATCAATAGCAACTGTTAAAATATCAAGAGCAACTGTATGTTAAAATATTCATCTGTAGTTCATTACATTATCATAATGTTTGTGCGAAGCAGTTACCAGTGTAACATGAGGTTAAAGTACAGTACAGTTTGGACTAACAGTGTAGGGTTGGGATTAGTTCTATCAATTCAGTCAATTGACAATTGACAATGTAAATTGGGACTGGAAATAATGAGATGGCATTGATTCACCCCATTTTCATCCTCATTAAAGATTTAAGATTTCTGGGGGTTTCCAATTGTTGGATTTCTTTCTTTTCTTTTTTTTTTTTAAGAAAATCAATTTTCCTCAGTGAATTGAATGTGAACTGACCCCAGCCCTAATGTAGCCGAGGTCTGGCATGTGTGCTCTTCTATGTCTGGTAATGACCAACAGACTACATTTGTTTAGGATGGCCCAGCTGCCCCCCTTGGTGAAAGTTCAATCAATCTAAACACCCCTTTTCTCAATTTTCCACCTTGTTTGCAATTTTCAGCCACTCAAAAAATCTGTGCAAGTGCAAGAAATGGCCAACAAAATGACAAAATCTGACTGCACATTTAGGTTGTCACTGTGAGATTCTCAATTTGTAATTCCTCTCTGACAATCCTGGTTTTAATTTCAACCACAGACAAATACAGTAACTGTTTCTCTCACTTCAGCAATACTTACAGTCAAGGTGTGTGCTCTTCTCCAGTGCTGATGCTTATTGCAACTTCTTGGCAGCATTTCTGTAAGTTGAAAGACTAGATGGCACTTTTTATTCTCTTTGATCTGTCCACACAACGGTGTGTTGCACCTCTAAAGTCAAGCACACGCAAACTTGAGTTTCAAGCGGTGCTGAACACAGTTTAATCTTTCATTGAGGAAGCGCCACATGCCGTAAGCAACAGTGAACAGTTAACCCATATCTCCCTTCCAAAACCACTGCATAACTGCGTAAATTGGTGCATGATGACATTTGAATTTTTATCCATTTTGCCAGACCTGGAGCTGGAGCAACACAAGGTTAGCATTCTTACTGTATGTCTGCTTATTCTGAACCCTGTCGTGAGGTGCCTGCAGTGAAGACAAAACATAAAGTGACCCTGAATCCTCATATGACTTTATCCTTGATTTGCTAAAGACAAAGCCACATACTGTATATATATCACAGGACTTTCAATAACCTTCTGCCTGAACACTGCTCACAATACAGGGGTTTTACTGCTGCGACCCTACAGGAGAGCCAGTTGTGCAGATACACTCTCATGAGGCTGACTTCTCCATAAGTAGGCACTGTTGGGTTGAGGAGGAGGAGGCAGAGCAGGCTCAGCTGTGTGCACAGGACCGTTCCCGCTTGCTCCTGCTCCTGTTCTGTTAGATCCGAGGCTTCTCATTTGTCAACACTGCTGTCAACAAAAATTCCACTGGCTGACACACTGCAGACAAACACCAGGCAGAGATGAAGACACAGAGCAGGTGGGGTAAGTTCATGTAGTATGGGGTTGGGGGGGGGTGATGGTAAGGCTTATGGTTAACCAAAACAGAAGCTCAGGAGGCAGATGGGAGCGGATATCCAGAGGTGGACAGAGAAGGCTACTGCATGTCAGGCACCCCTGCTTCAGAGCTCTGGGCGTACTTGTCAGATGATTCTCATGATGCCTTGATGAGGCTCAGACAATCAGGGGTGAGGTGACTCATCTAGCCACGTGGTCAGACATTTACGGATGGAGAAAAAAAGGGGAATACAGAGTCTCATCTGTGTCCAGTAAGGATGTCATGGTGGCGGGGGCAGTCGTACGTCAAGCAGGCTGTAGGCAAATATGTTCCAGAAGACGGCACAGAGCACAAACAGGGTGTAGACACAGAAGAAGATCCAAAAGAGCGACTGCTCCTGGAGCCGCTGCTCATAGTTCTGCAGGACCACCACACCCAGCGTCAGCCCCACCGCCACCCCACCCAGGTGAGCTACAAAGCTGGGGTTGGGGCACGGCGGGAAGGCCGGAGGGTAGAAACGCAGCCACACCGCCCGGCCAAACTCTACACTCACTGTGAGCAGGGAAAGGGAGAGAAAGACACAAAAGTCAGCATATGGGCACTGCTGTCCGCTGTAACCCTCAAAATGAGGGATGTGGATCTTTGGCTTAACAGAGATTCAGTTCAGTTAATAATTCAATAACTGAATTATTTAGTTTGAAATGATTCAATTTGATTCAAGTTCCTAAATCACTTAAATCCAAATTCGAATCAACCATTCAATTCAGTTCAATTTTATATTCATTAATAAATATGTGAAATAAGTTAAGACTATCCTTTTGTATATAAGTGTGAAAAAATCCAACAACAGAATTAAACATTTTTTCCCTGAAAAAACAGTATTATTATCAAAAAATTGCAATTCATAGTATTCTGTTAGATCACCACAATGTAAAGACTTTTTTATACACAGTGAATGATATGATTCAAAGAATTTCATTCAAATTCAGTCTCAAGTCAGAGAAATGTATTATATTCATTTGTTTTAGCAGATAAATGCAGTTGAATCTGCAAAACGTATAATTTATGGGAGGAATGACTCATACATCACTGCAAAGAAAGAATCATTACACCTCTGCTCAATATATAACAAGAAAAGTCCAGTCTCATCTAGATACTAGGAATTAAAGGTGGTAACTTTTAGTTTTCAAAAACTGTAGTGGGCCTGAGATGTATTTAATTCAACTGTCACAAAAGCCAGCAGTTCAGGACGGCCCCAGCCATCTCCTGACCTGAATTAACTTACCAGAAACTCCATCAATAATGTTTCCAATCAAGGACAAGGACAAGGAGAGCAAGGTTTACTATAATTACTACTGCTGACAGTTGTGTGTGGATGGCCCTGCTTTTCTCTTCCTTAACCCCGATTTATACTGAGCTCCTAAATCTCTGGCTTGGAGCCACAGTTTCACCTTACAATATAGGTCAAGAGCAAACACATCTTCATTTGTGAGGTACACAAGACTGAGCTGGTGACCCACTGGCCACTTTTTGCCTTAATGATCTAAATAAACTGAAAAGTAGGGAGGTTCCCACCAGACATTGTGGCCCTGTTTTCACTGCCCCATTGAAAATGTTCTGAAACTGAGTTACAAATACACTCCATATGTTCAAGTCATGTTTCTCCAAAAAAGGAACTCTTCAAATGGAATAACAATTCATTATCAGTGTGAAAACAGGTTAAGAATATAAAATGTTGTGGTCTAAAATAATTTTGAAGATGAAGATGAAAATAAGTACAGTGGGACCTCAGATATACAGTACTCTCCTTATTCAGACTTACTGCAAACAAGAGCCATGGCCATCCGGAATAACTTAAACTGACACTTCATTCCCGACCAGTTCTAATGTAAGAGAGAAAGAGAGACAGAGAGAGAGAGAGAGGGAGGGAGAAAGAGACGAGAACAAGATGGAGAGGTCATGAAAAAGTCAAATTCTGAAGGCAAGGAAAGACAGCAAATTGACAGAGAAAAGAGTGCAAGACGGTCACACAGCCACACACAAAAACACTTGATGTTGCCAATTCTATCGCTCTCCCTCCAGTCACGTCACCTCTGAAAGCCCCAGAGACACTGACCCCTATTCTGTTCGAGCAGAGCCACATAATCTGATTTCAGCTGGGAGCAGGAAGAGAAACACCCACATCTTGACCCCAAGAATGTTGTGGAGGATCCGGCAGAGTACATATTTAATGAGCGAGGCACCCCCATTACATAGAATAGAGGTCTGCCTTGCATGCCTAGTGTCCGTGTGTGTGTATGTGTGTGTGTGTGTGTGTGTGTGTGTGTGTGTGTGTTAACTGAAGGAGGGCTTGTGGCTTACACCAATCAGAGCAGAGGTGGGTATCAAAGGGCAGAAGGAAAAAAGAGAGGAAGGGGACAAGATACAATTTCTTCATGTGCAGTCAGACATGCACACACATGCACATGCAGGCACGCACATGCACATGCACATGCACATGCACATACACACACATGCGCCACATGTTTTTGATCTTTGGGAAATGGAAAACGGATGGTGTGGAATGTATGGCATCTGTAGATAGAGCAGCATCTGCTGGGCCGCATAACAGGCTGCTTTCATGATGTGGCCATGCTCTTTCCTGACAGGACAACTGAGTGATGTGATAAGCATCTCCACACACGCGTGCACACACACACACACACTTACCATTACAACATTAGCCAGGTGTGCTGAGACCAGGGCATACACCCCTCCAGACGACCCCACCACTGGAGCCGTCATGTCAGTGACGGACACGGCCAGAGACCCTGGAGTTACGACAAGTCAAAGGTCAGATGTCAGCAACCACTTTCATGTTGCCTTGGTCAATAAATCAATGCATTAGACCATTGACCACCTCAAAAAGCATGCTAGTGCACTTTGTCCCTGTAGAAATTGATAGTGAACCTCCCCCTTAAGAAAAAATGTACACTAGTCAACCTTTATTTTGACAAACAAGAGCTACTTTGTCTTTTTGTGAACCAGATTTTGTACGGCTTTCTTAATGCCGTACAAAATAGATGTTTTCACTGCACAAATGGTCACAGATAACACAAACACAGCATTGATCACTAGTATGACCTTATGAGGGAAAAATGTAAGTTTTGTCTTGAGAAGAAGAGGTTTAAAATTGGTTAACTACACAGGAATTATTAGAGAGGTATTTTAGAGAGGTATTAGAGAGGTATTCAGTTTCCATGTTGAGCAAAATGTCTTCATTCAGAAATTTCCGACTGTCAGGCTGATCCAAACCATTTATTGTAGCAATGCTGAAGCGTTTGTACGCCAGCAGTTGCCCCTGTTAACCACCTTTTGTTGGTTATGATTACTGTTTCTGCCTTAAAAAGCAATACAAAACTGGATCACAGAGACAAAATAGCTCTTGTTTGTCAAAATAAAGGTTGACAGAAACAGCAAATTACATTATCATTGCTAACAAAAGGTGGTTGTCGGGGGCAACAGCTGATGTATCAGTACTTCCATAAATGGTCTGGCAGACAGAAATTTCTGAATGAAGACATTTTGTTCAACATGGAAACTCTAATACTCTCTAATGATTTTTTTCTTGTATAGTAAACTAATTTTAAACCTTTTCTTTTTAAGAAAAAACTTACATTTTTCCTTCAGAAGGTCATACTAGCAATCAATGCAACTAATGATAATGATAATGCGGTGTTTGTGCTATCTGTGGCCATTTGTGCAATGAAAACATCTATTTTGTATGGCATTAAGACGTGCTGGCAACTAGCTATTTAATGTGTATTATAAATAGGGAGGGCTTTATGAATAGAGGCGTCATGTAAAACAAACACATTCATGGAAACTACTTTGCGGCAAATGGGGAATTACTCTTTTCAGCACCTTGGTACCAATTCAACATATGCACAAAAGATTCAATCAAGCATTGAAAAGAATGAATATGAGGACATTCACAGAAGGAAAGTGTACAGTGAAAATTGGTTTGCACAGCGGCCTACGTAGAGGAACAGAAAAAAAAGAGATAGAGAATCGCTTGTTAGACTGTTGAATTAGCCAAACACAAGCTCACCAGTGCTCTCTCTCTCCCTCTCTCTCTTGCTCTCTCTCTCTCTCTCTTTCTGCACTGAAGACACACTCCATCCACTTTCCAAATCTCAGAGTATCCTCCCCTTCCCTTGACTCTGTGGCACTGACCTGTGCAAATTATTGATGCTAAGTATATAAGACAGAGCTGTCTACGCTTCATACGGGAAGACATGGAGTCATTGATGAATGGTCTTCTACTCTCCCAATTCACTCCCACTCCATCTCTCTCTCTCCCCCTCTCACACACACACTCTCGGCCTCTCTCTCTCTCACACACACACACACATATACACAGCACAGACCATTAAACTATACAGAAACTGTATAATTACAGCAGACAGGGATGGCCCTGGAGTTCAGAGAGGAGGGATGACAGGGTAAGCCCTGGCATCTCAATCATGTTGCCATTTATGGACCGGGCCCAGTATGAGGTGAAAGCAATCGCAGACGCATCCATATATGTGCAAGCATGAGAAAAAACATGCATGTACTCACACATGGAGATATACACCACATAGACGAGCAAGCCAAACAAGAATGAAAACACACACACATACACATCCCAGACACAGTGCAAAAAAACAAAAAAACAAAACTTAAAATCCATTCCCTGGATGCCCTCATCTTTACAGTGGCCTCATTCTGTCAGCAAGTTTAAGTTGTTTTTTTTTCTACTGTGACATTACTTCACAGTAAGGGAAGGAGGGGAAGTACGGAAACATAAAAGAAGAATAGGAGGTGAGGTGAAATGAAGGTGACAAAAGAAGGATTACATTCCTATTTCTAAAAAAAAACAAAAAAAACAAAGCATATCTAAATGATACAACGTCACTCACAGAACGACAAACAAACAGAAACACACAGTGGAATGAAAGACACAAATGAATGATCCGTATAAATCAGACGAGGATATTGAACACATACATTTTACCCGATAACCAAATAATCAGAGTAAATGAAGAGAGAATTAAATATATTTGTCAGAGGACTGTATCGACAATGCAACAGTTACTGAGCTCTCTGAAACACAGGAACTATCGTGCACTCAACTGCCGAGAAATCATCACTCCGCAAGCAATCAAATCAGAACAACTCCCGGTGGAGTGACGCTGTAAATTTTGGAGCGAAAGCAGAATAAAATATTTCTGCCGTAAGTTACAGCCAGTGAAAATGGCACCGAAATGAACTGAATCTTACATGAAGACTTGATTACTGCCGATTTGTCTGTGTCATTAGATGGGAAGAGGTACACACACACACACACACACACACACACACACACACACACACACACACACACACACACACAGATTTCAGCACAAATCTTGATGCTCCACAGAAAGGACAAAATTGACTCACATTTGCATATTTCATTACACATTTGCAAATTTGAATA
>OMLB01034916.1:12872-23465 GCA_900302555.1 Myripristis jacobus | reverse complement strand
CCACCAGTCCTGGCCAAGCCTATGCTGAGCCCCATGCCAACCACACACCCCTTCCAGACACGCACACCAATGCCAGCTCTCTGCCAACATGACCTGGCTGCCCACAGACAGAACGACGACGACAACGAAGCAAAGAACAACCTGTCCCCTTCCAGAGTAGGACCGCTGTCTTGTCCTATCCTGTTTGGCATACTGGGCCAGGGGGAAAACAGCCAATGTTCACACACTGGCATGGCTGTTTTCTCTAGCTTCCAGCCAAGGGTGATTAAAGAGCTAACAGTTGTTGTCTGTGTCACTCCCTGATGGCTACATTACATAGACGATTGGATTCTCAAACAGTATAGTCTGTCCCAGCTGTCAGTTAGCATCTCAAGAGACTCAGAGGTACTGTAAGGTAATGTGAGGATATTAAATCATACAGTATATCACATTAGCTACTGTGTGTGACTGAAAGCTCTGTGCTGCTACATCTGCGCCTGAGTAACAGAGTGAAAGGTCTGTGGAGGCTAATCTCAGCACTTAGAGAATAGAGCGCCAGCAGACAGCCTTCATAAACAGTATGGATTAATGGAGGAATGGATTAAAAGAACTAAACCCCTGACAGGTCAGAGGTCATGCTCTTTTCATTTCATAAAAGAGCCAGCGAGTTCCCCTGTCACACAAGTATATACCAGTGGGAGACTGATTTGCATCAGCAGCAGCCAGGCTAACTGTTTTTAAACTCTCGAACACGTGTCTGCAAACGTTGATGTATTCACTGGCGCATGAGAAAATGAGTGAGGAAGAGATGGGAATAATAGCAAAGGGACGAGAAGGCGATTGGCAAATAAGTGTGGATGTGGGGAAAAGATGGTGTGGAAAAACAGCAGCTGTACGGGAGTGCTTTCTCTGAGTGCATAATATATCATTACACACACTGCCAGCACAGCTCTGGACACCAACAGCGATGTTCTCTCTCCCTCTCTTTTTCCTACCTATGCCCTCTGTTTTTCCCTCCTACAGGATGAAGTCTTTTTCTCCATTTTTTTTTTTCTTCGCTCGGCCACTTCTGCCATGTGACGAGTAAACTGATGGGATTATTTCTCTCCGAGTTGTTAGATTTATGACAGTTTACTCCTGCTATTAGCACAGTTCAGCATCAAAGAGAACAGACGTGGGCTGATGAAATAGTACAGCAGTGAAGAGGTTAAATAAAGGACTTAAGGGGCTTGTCAACATGTGTGAGGCTGTGTATGTGAGTGCATGTGCTGCAAAGAAAACAGTCTGGAGGAAACAGTCAGGTGCTGGCCACCGCACAGCTGTTGAATTCCACACTGAGGAAGTTGGCGACATGACCTGTGAGTGGATTGAGTGGGAGCCTTCCTGCCATTCCTCAGGTAACATCATCCTGAGCCTGGCTAGCCCTTGTTTATTTTGTGCATGTCTAGCTCTACCATGTCAATGTAATGTATCCTCTGTCCGTCTGTCTCTGCCAGCGCAAGGACAGCGGGCTAAGTCAAGTTTAGTGTCTCGGTGGCGTGTTGAATATGCAAGGCCCCTGCGGAGGACAAAAGCTTGGCTTGTTTATCCTATAAGTGATCGAATGGCTTTGGTCGCACATGTGTCAGCGCCTCTTGCGTGAACTGTCATAATGTGCCAGCCGTTTATAGCTTTACCAAACAACTTAGAATATTTCGATCCCCTTCCATCACCACTGCCTTCCAAGCCGACTGTGGTCAGGAAATGTCTGTCAGATAACAAATAACTGGGGAAAGAGGCTGGGTTGCTGGAAGAGGGAACATACATCAGGCCTCACACATCTTGGGTTCAATGAAATGTTTTGTCGGGTTTGCGCGACACACAATGTTCTGCAATGACATGGATGTGCCTGTGGTGTGGAAAGGGAATAAAGAACACCAGTTTACCCTCGTTCCACCAGGAATGTGTCCCTCCAGACTTTGGGTTTCCGGTTGGGTTTGAATCTGGGAAAACAAAACGCACAAAGTTTATAGAATTCATATGGCTTGTGCACTCACCATCAGCTATGTTGGTCACACAGCTAGCCAGCATTATGGACGTTGATCACAGCACGCTGAAGACTTTGTGGTGTCAAATATGGAATATGATCAAATACAAAAATAACCACGAATGCTGTTTAGCATTAAATGGAATATGTTCGTCCTTTCTGTTGCTCTGGAAATGTGTTCCAGGGCAAATGATGTCTTTCATGTAAATGTATTTCCAAAGCTTGATTTTAATAATCCACTATAAATGTGCTAATATGACGCATGTTCAACTGAGCATTTTTTCAATGACTAGCAGGGGCGAAAGATTTGTTCTCTCATCAGACCCCCCATCAGTATCTAGGGTTTCCTTGACAAACAAATGATACACCTACAGTAGCAAACTAAATTGGAAGAGAAACTTCACAAGAAGAACCTCAAGGAATTTGAGCCAAAGTCCCACAGCCAAGAAGAATCCCTCAAATTGCACTTGAACCCACTTTCTGCAGAGCCGAACCAGGAGCAATTACTTTGGCTGAAGAACTTTGGATTTGCTCAATGATGTCTAATGACTAGGAGTGTAGGGCATATTATGTACGCTAAGCTATTACTGTGAATCATTTGCATTACAACATGGCACGATGGGACCAGACAAACCTGTTGCCAGTCTTCTCTTGCTCCAGCAGCTTAAGGATGGACTTTCCATCCATGTCTGGCGGGGTGTCCAGCCCAGCAATGTGGAGAATTGTGGGAGCCAGGTCAATGTTCAGGACCAGATGAGGATTCCTGAAGAAACACACAAACAAGCACACACACACACACACACCAAACTTAATCTTTTATACCTAAATGATGTACAATTAAAGGAATTTGTAAAAAACACATAAAGACCCACACATTTTTGAATGTTTCCAATACATTACAATGTTTTCCATTGCCTCTAATTTCTGAAACATCTGGACACATGCACACATTATAATTTACATACTAAAGAAACAAGATAATGTGACTTTAGTGAGTGGCTGGTCTTACACTGCCCCTGGCTCCACGTTGGGTCCTCTCAGGAAGAAGGGCACTCGGATGTCAAAGTCGTAAGGCATGGACTTGCCCTTGACCAGGCCAAACTGACCAATGTGGTAGCCGTGGTCGGCAGTATAGATGATGTAAGTATTGTCCAGCTCTCCAGTTTCCACAAGCATGTCATAAACCTAGGAAACAAAATTAGTAAGATTGGATAGACGGAGCACATACACTGTTAATTAAATAAATACATATCAATTCCAGAGAAGGCCAGATGGTAGTAAGCGATGCAGGACGCTTTCACAAGAAGGGTATTTTCAGAGAGAGTGGCTAAAGTAATACAGATTGCTTCTACAAACACAATTACTAATAAAATGTTGGGTAACCACAAGCAAATACCACATGCATATTGTAACTGCATAAAATGAAAATCACATTTGAATAGAGTGTACCCATTGAAACACAATTAAAAATCCTGAGGAATTTACCTTCTGCACTGAGTCATCCACA
This sequence comes from Myripristis jacobus, assembly GCA_900302555.1. Lineage (NCBI taxonomy): Eukaryota > Metazoa > Chordata > Actinopteri > Holocentriformes > Holocentridae > Myripristis > Myripristis jacobus. The sequence goes on along the minus strand of OMLB01034916.1, from coordinate 19,953 downwards.
GACATGAGGGTCTGCAGCCTCTTCCTGTGAAGGAAGTTGGTAAACTCCATGTGGATGGGTCTCATGGGGCCTGTGTACTGCATGATCCAGTGCTTGTCCATATTTGGGGCATAATTGTAGCTGGGGGTACTAGGAAGGAACCACACGGGAGAAAGAGATTAACATGTAACCAAATTGGCTTTATTTCCATTTTTATCCAAGGACAACAAAATTTGTTTCCATAGTGTGGACAAAGCCTCACATAAACACATAAAATACATATACACCCATATCCATACACACACACAATCCATCCAAAAGTGTCAGCGCAACAGAGCATACACCAAGTAGCATGCCAATGATGAAACTAGTGTTAAAAATGATTATACATATGTCATGTGTCTGATATAGTCACACAGAGGTAAGAAACAAAAATGTTTCTGGGTGTCTACCAAAAACATAGGAGGCATCAGACCATATAACAGCCACAAAGAGCCCATTTAAGATGCCAGCAGGCACCTGTCTGCTACTTTTCACAAACTACTTCTTGGTAACAGGTGCCTGTGGGTTCCTCTAACCTGCTGTCTACTGTATTTGACAAGCATCAATAACTGGCCTGTTTGTTGAGGGAAATGTCTTAATGCTCAGCAGCCAGCACGCTAGCAGTTTTTCCACGCCTCCCTCTGACCATCTCTCCCCTCACACAGAAACGAGAGTCTCCCTGCTCCACTGCGCTCTTGGCACACACAAGTCATTTGAGGGTTGGCACATGCTTAAGAAAATAATAGGCTCCAAAGTCAAGTTTGCAACAACTTCTGGACCAAAAACTCAATAAGTCATGGTCATTTGAAATGGGGGCAGAAAAAAAAGGGAGGATAAACAGTGAGGGAGAGGGAGAAAGAGTGTTGTTTGTGGAGCTGTGGCTGAAAGAAGCGGTTCACCTGTCTGTTGTGGTATTAGTTGTTAGGAGGAGGACGGGGATGTAGCCCAGAAAGCCAGTCTGAGAATAAAGCTGACTTTTGTGTCTGAGTCTTCTGTGGTTCGAAGTCCATGAAAATACCATAGTGAATAGTATAATTATAACATCAGAAACCAAATCAAGTTTAGAATGATGTAGCTGCAGTGTCCCTGGAATGCTACAATCACCAGGAAATAATTACCATTTTAATTTGGATGTACTTCACTCTTAGAGCACAATAACTCAAAAGGACTGGGTTCCAACCCTGTATAAGCAGCCCCTATGCAGCCTATCCAGGCATAGATACTTAATGAAGACCTGCTTTGGGAGCTGCTCTGCTCTGACTGAGCGAGCTGCCTTTTGCTCTCTCCTCCTCAGGCCTTCTTTGTGCTATGGGTGAACTCTTCACCCACCCAGCCAGGCGGTCTAATAAGCCTCACAATGGGACTTGTCTCTGGGCACTGGGCCACCAAGGTATGGGGCCCTGGGCACTGGGGAACCAGGAATGCAGGGGTCAATGGAATGAAGCCAGTCCATATAGGAGAGGTCACACCTGCCACCTGTCACATATAGGCTGGTGTTTTGTGGTATTATCCCTAGATTACAGCAATCCAAGGCCCTGTATTCACATCACAATGCCTGTTGACAATACAAAACCTTGGCATGGTAGTGTCCAACATGGGGCCTTAGCTTAATATGGATTATTGGCTTTCCCTAAAGCAACTTGTTGTCCTGAATATCTTACATATTATGACTGTTTTAGAGAGATCTCACCAAACATCTCTATGCTTTAGAGTGAGTCAGTAACTAGGCTTACATCTAAGAGACAGGCTAAAAACACCTTGGGTGAGGAATGTTAATGACATTAACATCAAACCCTCCCCTGCTATTGCTCCCGTCAAAAGTACAGACGCCTGTTTGATTTACGAGCTGGCTCCTCTTTTATTGCCATGCAGTCTCTTCCCAGACCCATGCATTACAGATTAACTGTATATGGCTTCTACAGCCAATAGAAAAAGTGGCTGAGCAAACAAAGTTGCAGTCATAATTTTCCATTACCTGGGGTTAGGTAGCTGATCTTTGCCAGGGTCTAACCAGGCTTTTGTGGGGTGTTACCAAACCTCCTCCAACCAACCCAAATTCAAAATGGAAAAGTGTCCAAAATAGAATAATGTCTGAAACAGAAGTTGCTCTGAATAAATCTCCTCATAAATAAAGTTTTGTGCCATATCTGGTCATTAAGTGTGGAGTCAGCAGCTACCCCTAAAGCCTACACCCACCCATGCCAACCACCTGTCCAGCCACAGTGGCAACACCACATTTTACACACACTGCACCTACACACTATCACTGGGGCAACCCTTAAGTCACCCTAGGGCCCCAGCTCCACCCCCTTCACTCAGAGGCTCAAGCTAAAAATAAATTAATAATGTCACAATGGACACAATGCATTCCTCACATCCCAGGAGCCGCAGGGAGAAACTACTGATTGATATGGACAGGGTCAGGAAGTCCTCTGGGAATTACAGAGGAGGGAGGGGCAGACGGAGTGGGTAGGGATGAGGAAAAGAGACTGAGGAGAGAGAGAGAGAGAGAGAGAGAGAGAGAGAGATGAATGCTAAGTGGGGTAGAAAGTGAGAGGAAGGAACTGGGAAAGATAAGCAGAACTCTGGGGGAGGGACAGAAATAAAGCGGGACAGTGAGCATAAATGGCAGGCTTGCGGCCTAGGCCCCTCCAACTGCTTCTCTCAAACTCCATCCCTCCCCCCCAGCCAGAGGACGAGGGCTCCCTGGGAGGTGGATGGAGGGCCGATGAAGGGACGGCAGGGCATGTTGCCATGGAACGACCCAGAGTATCAGAGCGCTGCCACAACTCAGTGATGAGAGATGTGGGAGGCCAATGTGGGCTTGGCATGAAAGCAGTGCTCCATAAAAACACCCATCCCTGATCTTCTCCCTGGTATGTGCCCTAGCTATTCTTGGATGATAAATCATTTTGATTCCACGCTTGCCGAGCTGTCGGCCCTCGCAGCTTCGCAGCAACCTGTCATCACTGAGGATGAGGGGCATGCGCACTGTAATAATGTTTTGAAAATGTAGGTACACCAAATCGTAAAAAGTACAATTGGGTTTTTAGTGAGAAAAATTCCACATAGCAGCAGACATTGCTGTTGCCAGACAGCGAGTCTGTCTGGCAACTGAATGTCTGGTTAGAAGTATTTTTGTGTGTATAATTCATATATACATCGCCTTACATCGTGGCATTGGATGGTATTGGAGCAGGGTAAAAGGAACACTGAGAAACCCATTTGCTTTTTGAATGGTGGGCAATATGACAATGTGTCAGCTAAGCAACAACTCTGTATAACTCAAGTTTATTATTCACGAGAATAAATGACCACATGCATTAATGACAGAGGGTTTACAGCTACGAAAAAATATGTGCACCAGGGGATGGTTTTCCCTACTCTTCTTAACTTATTACGCAACTCCCAAACCATTCAGTGTTTTCACATTTTCCCAGGCCTATGTAGGAAATGAGGGAGAATTTGTGTATAACCTACATGTGCTGCGAGGCATTAGGGAAGAGCTCGGAGTACTGCGGTGCTGAGTCTTCTGGGCCATGAGGGGCAGCATGGCTGATAACCATCATCACAGGACGGTGCGGGTATATCTTCTTGGACATGAGGAAAAAGTTGATGCTATCGTTGGTGATCAGATCGGTGAAATAGTCCTGGACAAGAGGAACAAAAACAACAGAACAATTTCTTTATCAAGTGTTATAAATCACATCGAATGAAGGCTAAAAGTGAGGGCAGTTTTGAAAAATCCACACAAACAGAAGCATTGATAAACTGCAGCAACATCCATTCTGACATGTTGCTTTCACTAGTTCAGTCATTTTCAAATCAGTGGAGAGGGGCCAATGGGGATATGAAGAGGGGCCATTGAGTACACTACGGTACCAATCTGTCGAGTCAACAGCTGGCAGCTTGCCTGTGTGTGTGTTTGTGTGTACATGTGTGCTTGTGCATGTACGCGTATGTGTGTTTGTGCGAGACTGTGTGTGTGTGTGTGTGTGTGTATGTGTGCGCTTGTGTGTGAACCGCTGCCTCATCAGTGAGTCTCTGGAGTATTGGATGTGACACCACTTGATAGTGAGAGGAGCCTGGCACTCTCAACTGGTATGTTGTTATGACAGCTACCTCCCTCCACTCTGAGCGATCCATTCTCTCTTTGTCTTATTTTACTCCAGTCTACACTGTACTGCTTCACATTCTCCGTCTTTCTCTCACTCATTCATTCACAGACAAACACACCCACACACACACACACACACACACACACAGGAGATAACAGTATGCACAAATCAGGCAATCCTTAAAAGTCATAAGCCCCAGGCTTTACCAGGGGTTGGGGTGGACTGAGTTGTGAGTTGAATAGTAGGAGTTGTGGAGAGCATGTCCCGCAAGACCTTAATCCCTCTGTTTCTCTTATTCCAACAGAATGGGCAGCGAGAAAACAACTGGGACATTTAAGTGAAAAGAGGTTTTTCAAATTTGTTGAGCAGGGGCTGAGAAATACAAGTCACTCGAAAGGCATTTGAATCGCAGAATTTGGCATTGTCATATGCGGCAACCCAATGGCGTGACTTTTTCTAATCAAAGCCTAGATTCCAGGCATGGTGGAGGATTTTACACGTAGGTCCCACCCTCCTCACAACAGCATTTGCCAAGATTCCACCGGTTGATTAGGCCTTCTACCTGCATGTTGGCATGTGCTGCGGCTGCCTGGCGCACAACATGCAGAAGGGAGTGCCAGGTTCAGAATGAAAGGGCAAAGGGTGATTTCCCTGAACTGTCAGAAGTGGGATTGGTTGATTCATCTTGTCTCTATTAATAGCGTTTATGGGCAGCTTTAATGGCTTGGCGGCTGCATACAGTATGCCCACAGAGGCTGGCGATTGCTTGCACATGGTAAAGCATTGCCATACTGGTTTCCACTGTCCTGCCAACACTCCAAAATCTGAGCCACTGCTGCTAAGAGCGCTGGCAGGTCAAAAGGAAGTGAGAGTGTCAAGGGGAACGGCTGGCCAACTACCATGAAATGGTTATAAAGGTGAAGAGCTTTGTTTTCTCCGAAGCTATTTGGAGAAGATTAACACTGAGTGGCATGCTCAAGAAGAGTATTCATCCACATGTGCTGTATTTCTGACTGAAGACTGCCTTTTATTTTAGGATGCTAACATTTAAGTTTTAAAAACAACCTACATGGTTTGACTTAACAATACAGGGCTTTGTGACTTTGAATTTACAAGATTTTTGCAAGATGTGTGGCCTGCTTGTATAAAGCTCCTGGATGGCTAAAAGATTTAATAACAGCCTATATGGTTTGATTGCTAATGAAGCAGGGTCCTGTAGCTTTGAATTTGGAAAATTTTCACAAGATAAGTTGTCTGCTTACTCCAGGCCCCTGCTGACATTAGTGGGAATTTGTTCTACCAATGACAACACTGACTTACCACATCTGGCTAGCAAGCCACGCTTCTGCTTTGCCTTCCTATTACAATTGTCTTCTGTCATGGAATCTGAGGAAAGCTTAATAGGCGGAGTGGGGGTTGAAAATCAGCAGGCTTATGATGAATCATATCCTCACAGAGTTTTTTTGACGAGGACCTTAACCTCAAAAACCTCAACCTCTCTGCAGATGGAAAACTAGATGTAACCTAACTGAATTAAATCTCTGGGCAAACGCCTAATCAAATCACAATGGCTTGGTGTGCCAACTGCACTCTCTGTGATACTCTGACCCTCTCACCCTGTGGGAGCCTGCGAAGAGGATCTGCCATCTTTCTAGCGGTGGCAGGTTAATGGGTTTTGGCAGGCAAGTGCCCAAAGTGGGTCCATTTGGTTTGTAACCACAATCTGCTGACCAGGTCCATGTCTCGTAAACACCTTCCTTTAGCTTGTGGGTAACTTTACACCTCAGTCCAACTCAACAAGCAAGTCATTTGGCATGGGGATACCAGTCCAAACATTTGTTTGCCCATCCTTTAGGCAGACCGTTTTAAAACTCAACTTGACGCATATCCAAACCATGAAACCTCCTTGTGCATTCCTCATGCCCCCAGGACTACGCTACATGGGAGGACATTGGCATGGAGCTGGGAAAAGAAACTGACAGCTCTTGCAAAAACATTGACATAAGATGGATGGCCGATGACACACAAAACTGTGCAACAACAGCACAGAGCTACTGCACTGCTCATCTCCAATCTGCGGGTGGCAAAATGAGTTCTCCCTCCTTCACTGTTGTTCTACTATGTCATGGAGTCATTCTGCAACAACTCACGACAAGAGAGAGCAAGAGAGCAAAGAAACAAGTGTAAGGTGCTAATTTTCACGGGCAACACAGGTCTCTCATAATCATAAAGTTGTTTCTGCTTTACAGTGTCTAAATGCTGAGATGAGGCAGGTCAGACTGAAGAGATGCTTAACTATGCTGCAGAAAGAGGAGACGCCACCTCAAATCAACACATCCCCTTTAATTCTCAAATGAGAATTCCTGCCAGCCTGGATCAGAACACTATGATAAGTGAAGCGCTCTGATATCTATATTTAAAAGTGGGGTGGAACCTGCAATTAGTCTGGAGAAGTCTTTATATTGGGCCATAAAGGGAAAACAAATAGGTGATTGAATTAATGGCCCCTGTTTAGGAATGGTGGGAACACACCAGCGGGCACATACCTTGGCATAATCTGCACCATGTTTCTCCTTGTAACCATTCCGACAGACGGTGTAATTATAGAAGCGGGAATTTTTGATCAGCCCGACCCATTCCCGCCACCCAGGTGGGATGTAGCTGCCATTGTACTCGTTGAGGTATTTGCCGAAGAAGGCTGCAGGAGATAAAACAACAAAGAACAGGTTTCTTTTAAAATGCAGTCGCAGGTCAACATCGGTGCATGTTATTTACTTCGCAATCCTGTTTGTGCCTTCTTCCCCCTACCTGTATATGCCTTAAATTTGTGAATATGTGTGAGTGTATCTGTGTGCGTGAGTCCAATGTATAATTTTTTTTGCTTGTCTCTGTTTTTCCCTGGCCTCACTGCACAACATTCTCCAGTGGGCTGGGCAGGGAGC
>OMLB01034916.1:0-12852 GCA_900302555.1 Myripristis jacobus | reverse complement strand
AGCCAGCCTGTCCCGGAGAGGGCTAATTGCAGACTAACGCATCAGCTTGAAACCGCAGGCCGTGCTGCAGCCCACAGGACCCCATTGAGCTACCCGGTCCAGCGCCTGCCTGTCACTCACATAGACACTGTCTGATGAGACACGACAGCGACCTGGCACCCTCACCATGTTTGCATTTCTCACAGCAGACAGCCAGGCAGGCAGGCAGGGCGATGGACTCTAGCTTCCCGTAAAAATTTGCATTGACTCACAGGAGTGAATGTAAGAGGGCCAAGCAGGCCATTTGAGCTAGCAGTGACTGACGGAACCCTGGCCAAAAGCAAGATGGGGCCTGCTGTGGGTGAACCGTCATAACCTGAAAACTGAAGGAACATTTTAAGACCCTCTCACCCCTCTAAATCACATCATCTGCTCCCATACAGTATCTTCCACCTCTACTTATGCTGATACCTCTCCTGTCTAATTTACATGGCTGAATAAAATAAAAAAAACATATCATAATCTAGGGACATGGGAGTACTTTTTACATCCAATACTTTTGTGGATCTGACACTTGTACTCTTTGGCAACCTAGCTTCAATCTATATTACTGTTGTTACTTTTACTGTCACTGTTCACTGTAGTCATTTCTGTTGCACTCAGCTAAATGCATACAATGTGAAGTGCAATGTGAATGTACCCCTTGTTTCAGAACATTTTAGCCCTGATAAGAGAAAGAGTTAAAAACATTTTTCAAAGATAATTTTTCTTGCGTTTTTGCATTATTTGACAGTCACAGTTGAGAGAAACAGGAAAGGCAGGGGAGAGAGAGGGGATGGCATGAAGCAAGTGGCCTGAGGTCGGCTTCAAACCCAGGTCACTGCAATCAGGACTCATCCTTAACAAGTGATGCGTGCTGGGTCGCCCCAACATTTTAACCATAAGTTTTGTGTATAGTTAAGTGGCCCTGTATGTGAGAAAGTGTGTGTCCACCAACCTGTCCTGTAGCCGGTGTTGTTGAGATAGACCGCAAACGAGCGTGGCTCATGCTGGGCTTGCCACGATGGGGAGGAACAGTTCTCGTTGTTGGTGTAGGTATTGTGGTTGTGGACATACTTGCCCGTCAACATGGAAGAGCGTGACGGGCAGCACATGGGTGTGGTAACAAAGGCATTGGTGAAAGTAGTGCCTCCGTCCTCCATGATCTTACGAGTTTTATTCATCACCTGTAAAGAACCTGGACAGCAACATAGTGGAGCTCAGTGCTGAACGCTGAAATCTGCTTGAATTTTGTAGCATACATTCCTAGAACTTATAAATAAATCACTGCGCCAATGTACACCATGCCAAATGGTGTATACTGGTGCATACTAAATTATTTTCTAAACAAATAAAATTTTTATTTAATTTCCATGTGGATAAACACAGCTACAACTCATTAGATAGCTTGACTTTTTCTAACTGTGTTCTCTGAGAGGCAGTAAACATAATCATAATCCATTGTGCATGAGGTAAACACAAATAAAGGGCCAGATGGTCATTCAGCTCCTGCTTATGGTTTCCATTTAATATTTCATGTGTGGCAGAAGACTACAACACATTCATAAGTCTTGAAGATAACATCAAACCCACAAAGGCAAACACAAAGAGAAAGAGAAACAAAGAGTAAGAGAAAAACTAAGAGAGATGTGCAGAACATAATGTGGAGAAAAACAAACAGAATTTAAAAATAAAAATAAAAATACAAAAATAAAGAAAAATAGGGACTAGAGCCATGGGAAGACAAGAGCAATTGCATCAACCTTACCCAGCTCCACATCCTGGTCGTCCGTCATGATGAGGATGATGTTGGGACGGATGTTCCTGCGGTCTCTCTGGATACGACCCCTCAAGCTCTGAGCTCTGGTGGTTGTGAAGGCCAAACTGCCTGGAGCCCAGCCCAGAGACAAGAGGGCCAAGCAGGCGAGCCATTGCACCAGCATGGTGCTTGAGACAGAGGAAGGCGATAGGTAGGCGAGAGGACAAATGGAGAGATGGATGGAGGGAGAAGAGGTCCGGCCAGGCCACTCACTCACACCAGTGGCGCTCTCACAGCCGCGCGTGAGTCTGGAGAAACAGAGGAAGAAAACACAGAGAGGCATTAAAACAAGGCAAAGGCAGCGATCCATACCAACACTCTGCTGTTTGTGAGTTTGTGGGAAAAAAACATACATGTACTGAGCAGAGAAAAAAATTGAAAAAAAGAATGTAGGGGATTTTAAACCACTAATGGGAACTGAGAAGTGGATTCTATTCTGGGAAAGACAAGTCAATGAAAAACCCAGATTCCCTCTAGGAGCATTTCAGCATATTTACTTCTGAGAAATTGTGTACATCTGCACACAAATCATAGTCAAACACACCAATACATCCATAAACCAAAAAACCAAAAGGATTGTTATAAGTTGAGCTCTTTAAGGTCCACAAAGTAAAAGCCTCTCAAGCAGATCCAACATATGTTGTGTGTTGACTGAATTATACTCTCCACTGAAAAACAACATCTTCTGACCTCAAGTCTTCCAACCTTGGTTGAACTAACAAGCAGACCTCAGCTACCCGTGAAAACTCTTCCACATTGTAAGCAACAAAGAGCAGTGAAGGTGTAGAAACACAGATCTCACCTTGGAAAAATTACGTGAGTCTCATGATGTGGATTTTTTCTGGTATTATCCTTGTACTTTTTCTTGTTTATTTTCACCCAGACAAGCTAGAGTTTGCCTCTGTCCTGTGCGAGATAATACACACCAGCACACAGAAACTCTAACTCTCCATCTCTCAACTGGAGGGCTCTTGTTCAGCTCACTATGCTGAGGACACACCATTGGCTGCCCACACTCAGACACCCACAGCCACTCTCTTGCGCGAGCCAATCGCAGCCCAGTTTCCACCTGTCACTCAAAAGTCACCCCCTGGTGAGTCAAGCGTGACAGAGGGCCTGTGGGGAGGATGGGACCACATTGGGGGGTGGGGTGAGGGGGTGGAGGAAGGGTTCCGCTACATTAACCCCATGCCACTGTCGCCAGTCACAGATTTATACTGAGTCATCCGAGCCCTTTGCAGTCTCCTGCTCACTTGCTCAGACGCAGCCAGCAAGCCATGACAGTGAACAACATCCCAATGTCATGGTTGGTCATAAAAAGTCTAAATAACCTCGGGCTGAATGCACAGCCTCCCTCCCATTTACAGTGCTCCCAAGCCAAAGAACTCCCCAACTTTAGAGAAAAGTGTGATTTTCTTGTCCCCTGGCCTTCATGAGTTTACTGCTGGAGAAATCACATTTTTCAAGTCCTGATGATATTAATCTTTACATCCAGGGTGTCCTGACAAGGTTAAGTTCACAAATATGAAAAATGAAAAATACATTTTAATTAACAGATGGTGGTAAGGACATCTTTCAATAACAATAATATATCTCAAACAACCGCTTGTGGGTGTTAGATGAACGATGACACTGTAATAATGAGTACTCCATCACTCCCCGTGACAAACTGCCTTGGGGGCAGCCATCTTGCTGAGTGGCACCATACTGCTCTCTATTCTGAGTTAATGGCCTGGAAACAAATGGCAGGTCTGCCACACCTGAGCCTGGCCAAACCCCACTGGGTGGCTCCGCCCTTATCCTCCGCATGACCATAAAATATCAGCCCCAACTGTCAACGTGCAAAGAAGACCGACAAATTCTTATTAATAGAGATGTCTGCATTCATTGAAAGTCACTAGATAAGTGAATCAGGAATTTGGCTCCTTTCCGTAAATCTGCTTTTTCAATAGATATAGATGATAAGTATCAGGAAAAAATGCCCTGCAGGGGATAGCAGTAAGAAGATGACAAGATGGATGAGGTCTAGGATAATATATCCTGTTTAGTTATTGCCACAGGCAGGACCTGACATCAATATGTCTGAACATACACATGAGCACAAAAACACACACACGCAAAGACACACACACACCGACACATGCACACCCTGACTGATACAGAAATAGCCTACATCAGAAAACCCAAAACACCTGCTCTGAGTGATGCGTCTAACAGATGGTCCTGCCATGAGACGATGTCTGACAATACCACAAATTATGTTCAGCCTCTCCCACCACCCCACCCAACCAAAGAGTTCTGTGATTGGGTGAGGAAAATCATGCTGGATATTTGAGAAGGGAGAAGGGTCTTTGCTTTGCTTTTAAATGCTTATATGCTTTTCCTCCAATAGGACGGCAGTTGTGATAAGCAGAGAGTCTGATGGAGCCCTTAGAGCTTTTTTGGAGAGCCTTTCAGACAGGCCAGGCAGCCCAGTCATCCTGACAGCCCTGTGCAAACACTGGCGCTGTTTGGACAAACCCCCCTCCAGCACAGGGTGGGCAGAGTGCACAGACCCTCACATTGGATTACACACACACCCAACAAAAACTACTGTAAAAACACATGGTGACACGCGCAGAAACACACATACAGGCAGACACACACTTTTCTCCCACAAAAACACACTCCTGCTGTGAGGGTCCAGCACTTCCTACATATGTGGAATTGCTTCCCAGAAACAATACTAGACAATCACACATACTCAAGTCTCTCGCTCTGTGAAGCCGTGGAGGATCTGAAATCAACTGTAAGCCAGTCAGCCAGCTAGTGTAATGTTAGCACCCAGCACACATTCAATTTGACATGCCAATGATTCCCAGTAATAGCCTTTTCATGTGACTTGAGGAATTGAGAAAACATACAAGGAGGTTCATTGTGCTATCTGATACAAACCTTGCAGTGCTAATGTGGTCAGCCATGGCTATGTCAATAGCTACACTGTCTTAAACGACTGGGATGGCAGGGCTAATAAAGTGCCACACAAAGTGACCCATGTGATGTGGCCCAAAGTGATGCAGGCAAAATGGCGCAGCTGCTCTCTCGAATGAGAGCAGGCTTCCCCTTGTCCTCTGGGTCACCTCTCATCCTAACTCAATTTCACCGGATCCACTTTCCTGCCTGGGTCACCTCAAGTTCATTTTTGACCAAAACTGATTTGAGCAGCTTTGTGTCTGCCAAAGGTTGCCCTACATCATCTGACAGCTATCCATCTCAAAGTGCCCTCTTATCCAAGGAAACAAAACCTGCACCATTATTCATTAATGGAGCATCCCCATTTCCATGACATTGTGGCATAACTATGAGATAGGGGACACAGAGTTGCTGGAGTGGAGCTGACTGGTTAAGTGACAAGGCTGGTATGTAGAGATTAGTGACTGTTGTTTGTACAGCAGGCTGGGTGGATGGATGGCAGGGGGCTGGCAGTATTAAGCCCTACGGCACGGCAAGCAAGGTAGCTATTCACATGATGGAAAACTAGAAAGAAAGAGAGACTTGACTAAAAACAACTTCCCAAAAGGAAATTTGGCGCCCTTTGAATTCAAAGTCACTTCTTCCTTACATACTTTGAATCTGAAAACAGTGAAGCATTAAAGCAGTTTTCCATGAGTGTCCATGTATTGGAGTGGACGAACATACCAGTGGCCATTTTTGCCTCAGGCAATTGCTCCAGCCAGCAGTCCAGTAGCTCCAGACATGGTAATGAATATGCCAGTCAGGAGCTCTATGGTCCATAGCATTCTGGAGCGTTTTCTTCCGCATACACAGACAGTACACACACAAACACACACACACACACACATACACACAATGCACTAACACCTAAGTGGGGATAAAATGCTACACATAGTCTTTCCTCAGCGTAAGTGCCAGAATACAAACTTTATCTAGTATGGATGAAATACAAGAATCAGACTGTGACTGCTTTAGTCGAGACAAAAATTCATGAAACAGAGTTATTGCTAAAATTTCTGGTGAGGGAGACTATAAAATCAACTACAGGAAGCAGTGAACGCTAAATACAGAAATGTAAATATATGAAAAAAAAGATTTGTCCACTCCAGATTTTAAAAAAGAGTAAAAAAAATTACTTAATTACTGATGCTTATCATTCTGTAGGATTAACTGCAGTGGGAGTAAAATCAGTGTGTTCAATCACACAGCCACTTGTGAGTGCTTTTGTTTTGTACACACTCTTGACAAAGTGTATCAACAAGCTCTTGCCTTCAGGCACATTCAGAGACAAGAGGCAGCAGGAAATGAACCCACGCAGAAGATAGTTGGATGCATTACAACATAAGACTGAGGTAAATATAAGATATAACATGAGTAAATGATATGTGCTGACATCTGAAAGTTATTATCGACTTGGCTCTGTTGCCTTTGCCTCTTACCTGTCTCCAAAATCTGAGTTAAGACAAATGTTGCCAATTCTAATAACCTCTTGAGAACCCTTTTGTGAGAATTACTTACGTCTCATGCCATTTTTATAAATCCTTCACTTTGGCTGAGTCATTTATTTACCTCATCTAGCCTGATAGAAGCAGAGCAGGCTTATATACATCTGTGGAACAGACAAGAGGCCTTTATTTCTGGACAGAGTCAGAGGACTAGGGACCGCATTGTTGCTCTTTCCTCATTGTTTTGGAGGATTAGGACTAATGACCCTTTAAATGAGCCTTTACTGTACTCATCATGGTTAAGCTGGGGAAGGAATATTGGGGACGGATGGGAGGAACGCAAAAGGCCCGGCAGTTCAAAGAAACCAAACAAAAAGGGCACTATGGAGTTTTCAGACACACAGCTGCCAGAGACATAAAAAATGTGCAATTTTCAGATTAATGGCCATCAACACTAGGAACCTTTCGCACACCTCAACACCCCACTAATCTTTACTTTCATGATAGTAAAGGGTTTTTTTTTCCTATTGAAAACAGCTCCTCCACTTACTCTCCTCTGGCACATGACTGAAATGCTCCAAGTCATTTTGGTATGGCTGCGCAGACAGCTGTGCTTTGTGCAGGCTGTAAAGTCAAACATAATGGAGTTGCAGGACTGTTTGGTTGGTTGGCAGTTGTGCCCTACAGTTAGGGCCTCAAACCACACACCCTTCTGCCCCCTGACCCTCCTCTGACCCGCGTGGTATATGGGTTTGATGGTGGCTTGTTTAACCTAACCTCAACCACCTGAGGCTACCCACACACAGGGGTTAAGAGGGGAGAACTATGGGAAAAGAAAAAAGGAGGGGTTTAGGGGGGTTCGGGAGCGAGGTATGAGGCGACAATTAAAAGTCCTGTGGAAACAGTACTGTGATTGGCCTGCACATTTTTTCAACCGTGGTACACCAACTACATCTGGCTTGGCTGTTCAGTCAGCAGTAGTGGTTTGTACATTTATCATCATTGAAGGGACAATAGAGACATAAAAGGATGGCACATGAGGACTTGTTCAGTATGAAGACATTGATTGATAGCCAGAATCCACATTCCCCTGAAAGCGCAGTAACGGCATAATTTCTCAACCTACGTGGGTCTGTCCTTGGACTTTGGTTCTTGTTCTAGTTAACATAGAGGGCCGGGAGGTGAGAGGGTTCACATTCCCAAAACAAGATGCTGGTCAAACCCAAACCAGATGCCATGGCCCCCTAAAGTAAATCAGTCATTCATAAAGGCCTTCGCCATTAAGGACAATGGCCATTTCAAAGCATCTCAAATCCCCTCTTATTTTCTCTCTCTCCCTCTCTCCCTCTCTCATATCTCTACGGCAGCCAAGTCACAGAGGAACAATGGCAGAGAGAGGGGAATTAAAGTCCGATGGCATAGTTAGAATTCTGTAGGCTGTTTTTTGTCTATAGACTTCGAGACTACTGGTAACAGCAAAGACCTCTCTGTATGCAGCTCCAAGTCGGTGTGTTCAAAGTGCACCCATAAGAAAACAGAGAGCCACAGAGGTAGTGTTGCAGAGATAGAGATGCACTTTGTGTAGAGGAGAACAGGGAGAAGGCTCTTGATTTTGCCTCAGACCAGCCCCACAGCGCAGTCTGATTGCTCTCACTCCATTTCTGAGGGGAAAAAATGATTGCGGACCAGCCATAGATTAATATTGAGGTTTGTCCAAATGTTTCTCTAATCCGAGGGAATTTGGCTGGTCTGCTGCCATGGGGCCTGACGAGGGCCTTTACACTGAGGAGGGCCTGTGTCGGGACCTGCTGTGCCCAAGCATGCCAGGGGCAGAATATTGTGCCCACCAAGACCCACCCGTCAGCCACACTGGGCTCACTGAAGGGGAGCTCTGTCCCAGCACACTCTCTTGGCTGAGTATACACACTGGGAAAGGGCTCAAACCGTGGTGTTTTCAGACTCTTAACTCCACTGATATGTTTGACCAAAATGCCCAAATCGGTGTAGGATCTATGACCAAATTCCAGGGAGAAAACCAAGAGCAAGAAGCAGTGAGAAGGAGACATCACTGGCTCTTTGTTTCAGGATGTTTACTGAGAAAATTGCTACAAACACCACTCTTCACCTTGCACGGCACATTCAGAATCTTTCTCTCCAGCTTCCCGTATGCCCCAAAACTGTAAACCTTCACACATTAGAGAGAGAAATGATTCCCATCCACAGGTCTAAGGTTGTATTTAGCCTGTACGCTGGTCATTTTAATGAAGAAGAATGGCCTCAATTCAGTGAAATGTGAACCTGGACCGGCTACACGCATGGCTCTGTGTTAAAGCCCTCATGTTTCTCTCTGACCTGGTAAGAGACCCTTTGTAGTGCCAAGGCTGCCAGGCCACCCCATCAATAATTATGGATGCATGTAAATATATAATTAAAAGAATCCTGGTCCCACAGACTTCAAAGCCGAGCGGCTTGCCAGCCACCAGGTGGTCTGTTGGGAATCATGAGGGGCTTTTAGGCACCCTAAGAGGGAAATGATTAAAAACCACACAAGGCTGTTTCAGAAAGGGGAGAAAGGCTGCCTGTGTGTGTGTATGCATGTATTTAATAGGGCAGCAACTAATGGTTACTTTCACTGTTGATAAGTCTATTGATTATTTTTGATTAATTGATTAATCATTTATTCTAACAACTTCCAAAAACATTTTTTGAAGCTTTATAGAGCACTAAAAGATGTCTTCAGATTGTGTCATTAGTCTGACCAGCGACTTAAATTAATAAATAAATATGACTGAAAGACTAAAATGACCGATTATCAATTACCAAAATTAAAGTCGATGAATTTTTCTGTCAATCACCTTGTCAGTTAATGGCCTTATCGTTTCAGCAATAGTATAATGTTGGGTTTATGTCCATAAGTATCGTTGAGCTCTGTATCCGCTCTGTCTCATGCTGGTAACACTTACAAATGGAGGATTAAGGTTAGCCAGTGTGATTGTAACAAACAGCAGTGATGTAATGTACCCAAGGATATGCATTATATGCACTGAGCTCAGTGTCTAATTTTCACGTGTAACTGTGCTAGTTCCAGTTAGCATGTAGCTCTGGGCATGCTCGGCTCTGGAAACACTTTAAAAGGATTCTTCCAGGAGACTTGTTTTTAAGTGTGGTTCAACCTTACAAGTGGAAAAACAGATTTACCAAATGAAAGGGTGAGGAAAAGGATGAGAGACATGGAGGGAGCAAGACAGATAGTGAATGAAAGGGGAAACCACTTCTGTGATTTATTGTGTGATATGAAAACATGGAATCACAATCAGAGGATCAGCAGCCACAGTTACAGTAAATGGTGTGAGCCTGCAGCAAGTACTTCCTTGTTAAATCTATTCTGAGCCATGAATGGAAACCATTAGTGACAGAGGACGTTAGATGAATAAAATACAGTGCATTTATATTCCTCTAGCCTCTTTCCTGTCAAACTCCCATCAGAAACACACTATCACGCCGAGCAGGCAAGAGGCAAAGAGAGGGGAGAGGGAGAGAAAGAACTGCTCACTCACGGGTGGCTTTCTCGTCTCTTTGACGCGTCAAATATACTCCAGATAAATGATTCCTTTTGCCACAAAAGTGAGTGATGCCAAATTGCTTCAATGGGTTTCCACTGAGGTAATTGTCAAGAATAAAGAGATTGACTTCTTTTCCATGAAATCAGCAGCGTGATGGCACAGAGACAGAGTGAGTGCACTGAGTTTGGATGATATTTTCTTGCTTGCGCTCAGTGCTTTACCCACTTCATTAGGAATGTTCCCTGACTACCAACTTGAGAGGTGCAGCTGAGCTGTGATTCTTAAGACTCGAATCCCCTTTCATGAATAACATGGACTCTGTCAGGTGAAAAAAAGGCCTGCCTTCTTGAGCTCAACACAACTAGTAATGAGTCATTAGGAAGAAATGGGTTTTTCTCTCTGAAAGCGCAGGTTATTCATTGACAATGAGGGAAACAAAAAGCGCTGCCGGACAATGACCCAACCTGGAGAATTAATGACCCACATGGACTGTGTGGTGATTAATGCGACCTCCCCCTGGACCACTTGTTGAACAGATTTGTTAAAAGGCAGCGCAAATCCTACACAGCAAATTGAGCTTTTTTTAAATATAAAGGAAATAAAATCTGAATTTCTAGTGTTAGTGGTAGAAGTAGAAGTCCCATCAAATGGTCTGAAGGACATTTGTCAAAACAGAGGAAAAATAGGGGGAAAGGTATAAACAGTGCTTTTCACATTAAACATGAACTAAAATAAGAAAGCAAGAAAATCATTCTGCCCATGCTATGATACAGACCTGTGATTAGCTACAAGCTAAAACCAAGCCAAGGATGTTGAGTCAACGTTGATAACCATAATGTCCAGAATATGTTCTAACTGTTATATATAATACCTCAGACACTCTTACCTGAGATGAATGCTTTCTGCAAAGGTTTTACTGTGTAGCTACTCACCGTCCTAATAGTCACCTCCCTGTTCTGTGGGGACGAGATGACCATTTTCCCCTCCATTGCAATAGTTATTCTTACAGATATTTGTTATTAGCAAGTGGGCCCAAACAATTTACACATAGCCAGTTCATACTGAGTATAAGGAAAGCTACCTGAAATCGTCTGACCAGCAGAACTAACTGCTAAACATATGAATACACGTTTATAAAAAGTGAATAAAAGTGAAGGAGAATCCAAAACGAAAGACGTCAATGAGTAATGTCCCCAAAATATTGCATGAACCGAAATAGTTCTCCACCTGGTGGCAAGAATAAAAAATCCTGACTAAAAAACAGCCACTGGTCAGTGTGGATTCTTCAGAGGCTGAGAAGGATAGCGGCTCCGTCAGCAAATCCCAGGCAACTGTACTGCTGCTGGGGTGTGAAACAAAACACCCCCAAAATGTGGAGCATGTGCAGGCATATTCTCCGCACCCTGCAGACAAACATAGACCATGAGAACCAGCCTGTGTGACCCTGAGTGCCATAAACAAACTGCTCCATGACTGGGACACACCAACACATGATACCACTCATAAAATGTATTCGCCCAATTGCACCTGTGCTTGCACTATATATGTATATGTGTGCGTGTGCACTACAAGTCTGTGCCACTTAGTGTTTCACTTACTCATTCACTAACACACGCCCAGAGTAGGACTCAGTCAGACATGCATATAGACAGACACATAACCTGTAATTTGTACACAGGGGAGCTCTCCTTTCCATTGCCTCTGGCTCAGTGTGTGTGGCTTTCCAAAGTGTGCAATAATATAATTTGTAATTCAATTAACTTCATCATTCCTTGGCAAAGTCCAAATGATAGTGCATCACACAATAGCTAAAAACTGCTGTTTACTAAAATAGTAATATGAAGCATGCAGCTTACCTTTCCAAATGCTGTCATTCCAACACATTTCAGTCAAAGCTGAAGGAATGCAGTCAATACATCAGCTCCACATATTCAAGAGACACCAGAGAACACAGGGAAACTGAGCTGAACTGGCTGAGAGCATTTTAGGAGCAGTGAGGCAAAGATAAAGCATGTCATGCCAAGCTGAACATTGTCAGGACAAACAAACTGTTTTCGAGAGTTGCGCTGCCTCTCAACACTGCAGCTGTTCAGCGATGCAGTCATCCTGCATCCACATGGCAAAGTCAGGACATTCAAGTCGGGCAAACAGGACCAGAGGCTATCAGTCCTGCGCCACATGGCCACATCCACACATGTAAGCACTTGTGCACACACACGTACGCATGCACACAGGCCGTGGTAGAGAGCGCTGGCAGGGGCTGAATGTGTTTGCCCGCTCCAGGGGAGAGGGGAAGAAAGGGAGCAGAGGAGCTGAAACAAACGCATGCTGGCTTCTATTAGCGGAGCTGTGGAGTGGGATAGAGGGGTGAGGAAACATATTCATTCCTCCTGCCCCCTCCCTCTTGCCTCCCATCCCTCCATCCCTCCCTCCCCATTATCTCCATTCTAGAAAGGCGGTGGATGAAAGGGAGGACCCCCCAGTGGCGGCACTTCTCCCTCCAACCTTACGCCGATGCATTCTGACGGTTGCTTAATTGTACGTGATACAGGCAGGGCCCTTTCTCTTTCAAATCTAAAACAGATTGCTTCTCCCTGGGGAGGGGATTATTGGACAAGAGAGATGACAAAGCAGGGACAGTGCAGCCCTCTGGGGGGTGGAGGTCGGAGGGGGTCAGCTTGTGGAGAGTGTGTGTATGTGTGTGTGTGTGTCTGTATATACGTTCTGCTATGTTTCTCCTTTGTGCATGCTTTTGCCACAAGAAGATTATCTATCCATCTATCCATGTGTTTTGTGTGCACGTGTATGTAACATGTATGTAAGATCAAGACCATTCACTGACCACAACATGGTCACTGGAAACGGCACTGCCAGGAAGCCTCCGTCTCCTCTTCAATCACTTTCTATGTTCCACCCCCTTCATCATGTTCACACCTCCCTTTTCTTACTCATCTCCCCTCCTGTCTCTTGTTCCTCTCATCTTGGCCCCTTTCCTCTTCACTTCACCCCCTCG
>OMLB01034914.1:0-10215 GCA_900302555.1 Myripristis jacobus | reverse complement strand
CAGAATGTAAAGCACTGTGTGTGTGTGTGTGTGTGTGTGTGTGTGTGTGTGTGTGTGTGTGTGTGTGTGTGTGTGTGCTAATAGAGACCATTTGAATGCGATAGTGTTCAAATGGTCCAGATTTGTCCACATTTGAGAAAATTAAACATGGGCTTTAACGATGCTCTCGTGTAGCTCAGGAGGCAAGAGAGAGTCCATAAACTCTTTCACACGACTACCATCTATGTCGACCATCTGTCCCAGCCGCTTAAAATCTGCTGCGTCAGCACGGACTCGACCCATTACCAACACCAAGTTGGGATTGACAAAACGGATAAAAGTCATGCTGTTTGACCTCAAGCATAAACTGTTTAGCTCAAATGCTCTTGTGCATGTCTCTGTCCCTCCCCCTAAACACACACACACACACACACACATTGTGGAAGAAAGAAAGCAAACAATCTCTCTCTCTCTCTTCTCTCTCTCTCTCTCTCTGTTTTTTGTTTGTCCTACAGGATGACATAGCTGAGCATGACATGTTTGCTTGTGTGCTGATTTACAGCTTGCCAGAAACAAGCTGTAAACTGATTTTAAATCATGGTGCTGTTCAAACAAGGTGACTGACACGGTGACATGAACTCTTGTGTCAAAAGAGGAAATAGCTTCATGTGTTTTCCTGTATTTTACATATTTACAGCACACACAAATTAAGAAACCTACTGTAATAGTCATAATAGCAAGTAATAGCATTATTCCACACCGAAGTTGAAAGCCACTCTTCTTGTGATCTTCTGTTTTTTAAGTTCAAAATGATTCACAGCTCCACGTTGCTGTTTCACATATTGTGATGGCATAGATACACACATCAAATATCCAAAATTAAATAAATACTTTGGATGACCCAATGGCTCACTCAGCACTACAATATATGTAGCTGCCAGCAAATGTAATTCCAGCTGTCAATTGCCGTCTTTTGCTTTTAGGTAGCAGTCACTCTGCTGCAATATGTGTCAGTGAATGTTAAACTTTTTCCAACAACCTCTGTGTGTCCGGCCCTGCTCATTACTCAAGACCTGTAAACATCCTGGGTAAATAAAGCCGTGTTCAGCCTGTCCGTATTGTCTCGGTTTATCTAGGTTGGGTTTGTTGGCTAATGGCGGTAGATTGTCTCTGGTGTTATCCACATCATGACATCATCGTTTTGCCCCTATCACCATGCTTAATTGAGCACACTTGTTGCCAGGCAACATTTCGTACAGAACCAGACAACAGTAAACAAACGAGTGTGAACTGTTTGAGTACACGCCACTGATTACTGCAAGGGTAACAAGTGCATTTTCACTCCGTCAGCAATGTGACAGTCTGAATGACATGTGCACTGGTTTCTCTACACATGCTCACATTATATAATATTATTTTGATGATTTATCTGCTGTGTGCCCTGTGGATAAACCCCTCTGCCACCTATTGTCGTGTGTTTGACTTTGTAACAGACTTGGTTGAAGATTTGGTGGTTCTTACTATAGACAGGGAGACTTTGAGGTTAGACATTAAAGTGCCAGAGGTTCGGTCCTGGCCAGTAAGCTTTGCCATTTTACTGGTCAGTATATTTTTAACCCAGTGCGGTGTAAAGGTGATGGGCTGTTCTCACTCTTGCCATGCATTGTGAGCTGTGTCCATCCCCCCTTCTTTCCTCACGTTTCCTCTTTCTCCTCTCTCTCTCTTTGTCTCTTGGTCTTTCTATTACAAGCACACTCCCTGTCTCTCAATATTTGCCTTTTCCTCCCTCAATATATCCGCCTCTTTAACACACTTTCTCTCTCCCATTCCTCCCCAGTCCTGCCTTATCTCCTCTCCTTCGGCTCCCCGTCCTGGCAAAGGGCAGATTTACTGGGATGGTATCACAGCCTTTATTTGACTAACTGTTTGTACTGTATTGAATGAGGGAGCCGGTCAAGCCACAGGGCAAGGTGGGGCAAGTAAAGTGGTGAAAGACGAGAGTGGAGAAGGGCGATGTTAACATGCTGGCTGTATACCTGCTCAATGTACAGGAAGCTGTAACACATTAGACACCAGGCTACTGATTTGCTGTCAGGGGTTTGTATTTTACATTTTGACTGTATTGAGAATAGGAATCTGGAATGTTTATCTTTCATGAAATTAATGTTTAATATGAGTTTAAATGACACTATCAGTGACAGAGCTATAAACAGTGATGTAAAAAATGTGTTAAAATTCACACTTAAAGTAAAGATTCCTCGCTCAAAATGTCAAAGTCAGCCATTACAATGCTACTCAAATTAAAGTCCTGAGGTATCTGGTATTAAGTGTGCTTAAGTATTCTAAAGAACAAGTAAATTGTGCTTGATAAAAAATAAACTAACAAAAAACTATTTTGTTCAGATATTTATTGAAAGGTTTTGAAAGCTAGCTTCTGTAGAAAAAAAATGAACAAGGTAATAAATATTTTTGTAACTCTGCACAGTTTAGAATTTCAGCAAAATAAATCCAAAATTTAAGTGACATTTAGGCTTGCTGATTTTAATAAGCATAAGAAAAATACACAGATGTGATTTGCTTAAGAAATTAAAAGAAAAAAACAAACCTTTTTACAGTTGGCAGGGATAGAGAACAGACAAAACTACGATCATCCTGGAAGTCGGACATCAGGGTATCAATAAAATTTTGCCAACAGGGCATTAATGTTGTCAAATCAGGAAAATGTATGCCCTTCTTCTTGAAAGCAATAATTTCTACTGAGGTTAAACCATAAACACTGTGTCATCATTTCCGATCGGGCAACAGTCCTTGTCCGGAAAAAGTTGTTTATCTTTAATGGATCTGGCTCAACCCTAATATTTTGCAACAAGTAACTAAGTTAGTCAAGGAAAATGTAGTGGAGAACAACACTACATCGTTACTTTACATCGCTAACTATACATTGTTTAATATTTGGTTAAAGGCTCAATCTCCAGTCGTTGCACAGGTTCTCCAATGCCCCATTTCAGCTCGCTGTTTTGTTTTGTATACATTGAGGTGCGGCAAAGACTCTTTGATAATAAATGGAGAAGGTATGCTTGGCTGTCATTTTTTTTAAACACCCTCTGCATTAGGGTTGTCTCCAACAACAGACCCCTATATCTTTGAATGGCAAGGTGCCTATATCTATACCTACGTTTCTGCTGTATACACTGTAATTTGCTTTTCATATTTAGGAACACGGTCAACATAAAAAAAAAAACAACAACATAAAATCATAAAATTTGCTCTGAAGGACATTAGTGCCCCAGACAAATTATATTTCTCACTGACTGAGGATTTTAAGCATGAGCTAAACATAGCCCCATTGTTTTAAAAATGCATAAATTTTAGTTTTTAGTTGTACCAACTGCATGAATTCGAGCAGGTCAACAGTAATCTTACCAGGGTTTGTCTGGGCTTGCACTGTTGTTGTTGTTCAGCCGCTGCACCCTACTTGTACAGTCTGTTGTAAATATCAAAATTGTACGCGAAAGCTGCCATCTTTAGCGTTTCAAATTTGCCATTGTAATCTGACGGAGTGCACTGTGTCCCTGTGTGTCTTCTGCAGTAACTAACCCTGACAAAATAGTCGGCACACAAGTTTAGCTGCCTACTCAATGAAAAGGCCAACTGCGATACACATCACTATACTAAATATACGATACAACTAGAATGCAGTTGATGTGAGGCATGTAAATAACACACAAGCACAAATGCACGCCTTTTTGCTAAAGTATTCAGCTGCATTGCTCTGCATCCAAAATAATTTTCTGTATCTATCAATGCAACTAAACAAAACTAAAGAGATACTAAAAATTTGTTTCTTATCTTGAGAGACTCAACCAGCTGGGGTTATTTGATGTCAGCCCTCTCACAAACAGCATGTAAACGACAAGCCACAGACAAATTTGCATCTTGTGGCTGATGTCATGAGAGAGCCGGCTCTGTTAAGCATTTTAGCTAGGGTCAACATAATATAATGCAGTGATGCAGTGGAGGACTTTTAACCAGGACTCAGGAGCAAAAATGAACTGTGATATAGTTTGGTTGTGACAGTGAAAATAATATTACAAAGCCTCCTGCCCTGATATCCTCTCACTAAACCGGATAAGATCTACTGTTGTTAAAGTTAAATTACAGACAAGTATAGAGAGGGGCGCCCTCAGAAGACAACAGCAAATTAAACAGTTATGTTGTTCTCATTGTTTACTCAGCCACAAGAGACCCACTCCCAACAGAGCTTTGCAGATTGGATCTTTAATTTTATGGATTTACTATGACTCATTGTAAATGCCATGCTGCACACCAAGACAAATTGTCAAGGCGCAAAGACAAATGTTCCCTTTTATTTCTCTGGCACTATTTAGAAATCCCTTCTCTTAAGTTTACGTAGATGAGTCTTTTTCATACAGCACCAGTTCATTTGTTGCTTGCAATTTTGGTATGCATCATGGACAAACCTTTAAACCGCATCAAAATACTGAATATGAAGCGGACTATTATTTATCAGTCCACGTCTGCCTTCTATGATGCCCTGGGTCTTTCTGTAATGTGCATTCATAACAGGCAAATTAGGCTGCCACCTGTCAAGAGGCGGCCCCATGTGTTTGTCTGCCCTGAAGCAGAAGCCATTTTCTCTGCTGCTGTTGCACTACATACCTTCTGTATACAGATATTCTGAATGAAAAGATTTCTAGAGGTTACATCATTAACAGTACCGCATCAGTACAGTTGTAGTGCTTGGCTGCTGGCGAATGTATTGTGTCATGACATTGCCCTGAGGCTTAATTCACTTTGCCTGGAAAACAAATGTCTTTGGGATAAGCCCAGTACGGGAACAGTAATAATAGTCAGTCTCTGGTCTCAGTCTCCCTCTTGGATGATGTTTTACAATCTGCTTTATGCCTAAGATGGCAGGTGATTCAGTGGTAGATACAATTAAAACCTCCAATCATACACATATCCTTCATCTGTTTGCATACAAACTGCAACAGCCAGTGTAATGTCAGTTAGAGTAGGATAAGATCAGCATTTTAATACAAACATGTTTCAAATGACTGTTTCAAATGTTTCAAGTCACTACATGTGTTGCATGCGATTTGAAAACAAAATTAAATTTGAATTTTCCAATTAATACCTCTTTTGGTTGGAAGCACAGTTATGTTGCTGTAGCACAGCTGTAGCATGACATACGCTTTCTTTAGCACATGTACAGTATGATTTTGCCAATTAATCCCTTAATGGTGTTACAGTATGGTATCAGTTTCTTATATGACAAGGAGGAGAGGGAAGACTCACACTCTTAACTCTGATGCAAAAGTATTTATTTTTTAAAGATCAGTGTTTCAGAAAAAAACTGCCTCCCTCGGGCTGACTAGTTTTTTATCATGTAAATACACGTCGTGCATGATTAGATTTAGTAGACAGCCTGTGGACCAATATTCTCCTCTTCATATTTTTATCTCCACCGTTCTTCCTCTTCTCCTCGATGATGAAATGACCCTCCATCTGTGCTAGGTCAAGCCATCAGAATGCAAGGCCCACACACACATTTCAGCAGACACACATGGTTCCTTCTTGCATATGAGTCATCTGAGTGGTGTTAGGACGGTGTATGTCCAGGCAAACACATACACAGACATACATTCACACATAGAGAAGCCTTTTCAGTCTGCGAGCAGCACTGTCCAGGCCACAGAGAATATGTTAGAAACAGATACAAGTCAGCTGAAAGCCATCTGGCCTCAAGTGGAGTAACTACTGTAAGCGCTGCACGGAGCATAGACTTATTACTTTAGTTGTTATATCACCCTGCTCAGAATAGTTGATTTGACTGCTGTAAATTAAATCATTTCTTTTGTTACAGTAAAATTCATGAGTCATGTATGTGCTGCACAAGGTGCTGTTGTTATGAAATGAATATCAGTACAATAATGCACTAATGTTGTATATTAGAAGCATACATTATAATAATCAGTCACAAATAACTGGCAGAATGGCATGTAGCAGGAACCTCATCAGGAAATTCAGTTATGATTTCCACATTATGATGATGTTTCATAATCCTCATTTGATTGGCTTTGTGAGCAACATGCAGTGACAGAGGGATTTAATTTGTGGCTCCCTGCCATTGAGCTCTTTTTGATTAGCCCAACAGTAGGCGGTCCTGTTTATATGGATCAGGCACATGTATTTATTTCCCTTTTGGTTCAAGGAATGGAGCTCAGCTGTAGTTCAGAATCGGTATGAAATCCTTTATTAGTATGTGAGCGACTCAGCTGGTTCAGAGACATTATACCATTACCAATACATGCTGACATTTGATGGCTTTGGAGGTTTCAAATTTCACATGTCATTTGGCAGCTATGGACTTCTCGTAATCAGTAGTGTTCATTATTGTAGTCAGTTGCACAGGAGAATGACTCCATCTGTCTCTATAGCAAAAAAATGAAAGAAATGTAGATAGAAACCAAATAATATGATTACCATTTCTGTTAACGTGTACATTCTCTCTCCTTTCTCTCTCTCCCTCTCTCTTGTTTGATTTTGGGGAGAGATTCATATTGTGGGTGGGCCTATTGTCTGAGAGGCGTCATGTATGATCAAAGTAGGGGGAGGTTTGAGTCATCCAGTTGCCATTGGGAGAGGGAATGACAGGGCTGCCCCATCTCTGGTCAGTTGTTCAGTCTGGCAATTGAACCTGTTAAATTTGCTCAGGAACAGGTTGACAGGACTTACCCTACCGGGGCTTTCACAGAGTTCCTCACTAATGGTATCGGCTTATGCGGGTGACATCAGTACTTTCATTAAGGATCAGAGGGATGTTAATGCTATAGCAGAATGCTTGGGGGTTTATGAGAGGGCTTCTTCTCCTAAAATTACCTGGAAGAAAAGTGAAGGCCTGCAGAAAGGACAGTGGCAGGATAGAATTGCTCCCAGCCTGCCTGGATGACTCAGATGGGGGGAAGCAGGACTAAAAGTTCTTGGTATGTTTTCAGGGACAAAAGAGTCTCAGAGGCAGAACTGGGACAGAGTAGTGGAGAAAGTGTGTGCCAGACTGTCTAAATGGAAATGGTTGCTGCACCAGTTGACATGTAGGGGAAGAATCCTGGTTGCCAGTAAGTTCGCTTCAACCTCATGGCAGACTAATCACCTTACGTCCACCAAGGGGTCTGATAGAGGAAGTACAGAGGACCATTGTCAACCTTTTCTGGTCAGGAAAGGACTGTATAGGTGTGCATGCTGTACTACATTGCAGGAAGGTAGACAGAGCCTTACGGATATTTCCTCCAGGGCAATGGATTTCAGACTGCAGGCAGTACAGAGGCTGCTTTACAACTGTGGACTGAGCTGCTGCTGAGGAGGGCAGGTCGCCTGTTCCAGCCTGAAGTGGCTGAACTGACAGGATTGACACTGGTCTACCAGTCGGTCCTACAGGCCTGGCAGACCTTCAAGGTGCACTGGGAGCTGCAACCGCACTGTGGATGCGGCTGTTTGAGGAGCCGTTGTTGGCTAATGCTCTCATCAAAGCTGAGCATCTGTCTTCTGCCAGCCTGCCCTCCAGGTTACAGAAAGCTGACTTTGTCAAGCTGGGCCACCTGATGAAGACATCCAATAGATGGCTTTCAGAAACACCAGGCATCAGGTCTACTAGACTGCTGCAAAGGAGGAGGGCCACTCACAGTGCGTGTTGAAAAACATACTCTGTCTGACCAGCAGGATGATGAATGTATGTTTTCCACTCACTGACTATCTCCCCTGCTGTTCGGTAGTGGCAGGAGCTTGGGGACAGCTTTTTGTTGTTCACAATCCCTGAGGTGGTGAAGTTGGAGACTGTAAAAGTGTCTGCCTAAAAGTATCAAACTTGCACTCTCTGTCAGGGATGAAGGTCGAAGTGTACTGAATCTTTCCTGAAAGGCTGCTAGTGGTCCCTGTCTGGCGGCCCCCTGTTGACAAGCAGATGGGTGACCTCCAGTGGAAGATTGCACATGGGGAACAAGTGGAGCAATAACTATGAACAGATATCTAGTGCACCTGGATATTAGCACTGCTTAGGGCTGTTCTTTTTGTTCAGTGAGGGAAACCTTGCAGCATCTTTGTGTGACATGCTCCAGACTTGTTAAGATTGGTAGAGCAGAGGTTTCATGGTCTAGAGTTTTTTATTTATAGTCCACAGTTTACAGCAGCAAAGCAGTCTGTGCATGTCCTCATTGACACTCTGCCTGGAATGGCTAAATGGTCGATCTAAAAAACCAGGAAGAACTGCATTCAGTGTTCGGTGCTGTATGATGAGCGACCTCTGCATTTCTGAAATATTTTTCTGTCTTTGTTTTTGTTTTGTTTCTCTTTGGTACTGAGTAGCTCAGTCATCATGGTCTGTAAAACATTAGTAGCTGTGATTAAAGCTAATTTATAAATTCAAAATCCCTCTGACGCCTGCCCCTCTGTCTCTCTCTCTTGCAGGTGTAGTGCTGATGGAAATCTCAGAGGTTCACAGGAAAGTTCACCTTGAGCTGGAGGAAAACGTGAGCATTATCTGTGCAAATGTGTTTGCATATGTGTCTCCAGGAATGCCTGTGTCACCTGTTTCATTCATTGAATGTGAATGTGCATATATACATAATGTGTGAAATGTGTGCAAATGTGTCATTTTATGTCATTTGATCAATGTTTCTCTAATTGATGGCTCATATTATGTTGTGTGTGCTTTTAATAGGTATGGTCAAAATATGTTTTCATTGCAATATGGAATAGCATTGTTGAGAGTCCAAGAAACTTTTCCTTACATGAAGAGTAAACTGTCATATTGCATTTGGCTCATGCGAATACACACTGTCTGTGTTTCTGTCTGCCTCTCTACCCATTGTTCAGTATGTTTTCATTCAAACCTACACTAAGCTTTATTCTCTCACTGCCATTTAGTGCCACACTGTCTCCAGTAGCAACTCCCTTTGTCATTTTCTCTCTTCCTCCCACCTTTATTGGTAGTCACTTCCTTTGCTCCCTTCCCCCTCTTCATCAGCCACAATAACATCAGGGACAGGCAACAAACAAAGAGGCTGGTAAGGAAAACAACAGGTTTGAGGCATAGGTGCACCTGCTAGTTTATTTCCAAGCTGTTGTACAGAGAATGGTGACAGGCCTCAACATGCCCTGTTAACCTGCTGGAGCTGCTACAAGTTGATCCAGTCACACAGTGAAAGCTTACCGGAGGCTCCTTGCTGATAGCATGCTAACACAGCACTGCTGCAAACGGTCAGGACATTAAACAAATCTTAACTTTTAGTTGTCCCAAACACAGTAGCCACAAGGGCTCTCTCTTATAATTTTGCATGAGCTTTGTGATTGGGGAAACTCAATATGAATTTGAACTTTTGGGGCAGAAAAGTTGCAAGGCACTCCCCTGAGTCATTGTTGCTAACAGCATTAGTGAGTGGGATGACTTTTTAATGGACTCCAGTGGGTGAGTCACAACATCAATTCAGCTCAGAAAAAGGCTGGAAGAAAACCTCTCCCTGACTGCCACGAGGCTGTGTGTGTTTCTATGTGTGTGTGTGTGTGTGTGTGTGTTATAACTGTGATTGTGTGGTCATTTTTGTGTGCATTGGGGATTGGGTTTTGTTAATCTTGAAGTAATGTTTTCTCTGGTGCAACACGGGGACCTCATGCCCCATGTGGGTGCTGACGCTTCACCACAACAAGGCTGTGGTTATGCGAAAGCTGGTCCACCACCCTCACACTAATGAGAACGCGCTGGAAATAGAGAGAGAAAGGGAGAAAGTGAGAGAAGTCTGTGGGTATTCCTACGCTTTGTTTCTGACTCATTCATAGGCACAACCTTGGACTTGGCTCTCACCCCCACAAACACACACCGATACACAGTCACACTAAATGATCACTCTCAATTTCTCCCTTTGAGGCTTTTCTTCTCCGGTTGCCATTGTCAGTTGAAGCTGATAAACTACAGCACTCCTCGCTTTCATCAGTCTCATAATCACGGGTCTCTCTTCTTGTCCATGCTCCTCGCTCCTCCCTCCTCCTCCTCCTCACCTGAAGTTTAAAAGGTTCCACAGAGAGATAATAGCAGAGCTCGAGAGAAAGACTGACATGGATGTGAAATACATGACAGTAAGTAGTTGTGTGAGTGTGTGTGTGTGTGTGTGCACTTGAAAATGTATGCATTTCATGACCATGTTGCCTATGAGTCATTCTATG
>OMLB01034912.1:0-11697 GCA_900302555.1 Myripristis jacobus | reverse complement strand
GAAAAAAATACAGTACATTATTGTTGTTAGTGTTTTTGATGTATTACAGAAAAGCCAGCACACCAGTTTCTCCCCTTGTATCAATTAATAAGCACTGCAGTCGTTCTGAAACAAAGTGAAAGAGAGCTCAAGAGGAAGCAGAGGGAATGAAAGCGTCTATCTCCTCCTTTGCCAAGCCAACTCAAACCAGTACTTTATAAAGCCAAGGATTTGGATGGCGGGTAGCTTACACCAGCTGTGGTTGGGATTGAGTCCCAAAAATCCACCAACTGGATCTAATCTAAACATGAGGCTTGTGTGGAACAGCGACCCCAAGATAGAAATAAGCATGACTTCATGTGTTGCCCTGGGCTTGAAATACACACATCTACACACGACAAACTATCACACAGAAAAAAACATGCTGTTGTGTATGCCTGGCTATCACTCTCTCGAACGCACACTAATCTACCCAAATCTCTCTAACCCTCCTATTAAGACAAAACTCCATGCTGTTGGTCTCAGGTCTTTGGTAGTGGACTCAACCACAGGACCGAGTGGCAGGGTGTCATATGTCCATCCTGTCCTGTAATCAGCCTAGCACCACACAGCAAAGCCACACTATCCAACCCCACTCCACGAATAGCACATGGACTCCCCTAAAAAACAGGGAACACTGCCCAACTTCCAGAAACACTCCAGCAGCTTAACTTAGGCTGGGGACACACTGCACGACTTTTAGGCTGATTATGGCCACAACTTGGTATTGTAACTCAAGACCGTAAACATTTAACATGTTTCATTTGGTAAGGATGATCCACAGTTTGAGCTGTTCAAGACTTTAATCCCTTGTCTCCTGAACTGATATTTCAAACAAACTTGATTTTTATGATTTGAATCTAAAGAAGTCTTGATGTACCCCTGTAATACTGCCCAATTAAAGGTGAACATGAAAAAACAAAAGTTTTGGTTCTATGTTGCAGGAGCAAAAAAGTTTCTGTTTGTGTGAGATTTGGGGGTTTCATGGGATTAGGAGTCAGTTTTGATCAGTAGTAACAGAAAGTAAAGCTAATGGCTCTGGTACAGAATCTATAATAAAGGGCACAACCAGAAGTGGGCATGGCCATGTGTCGACCAACTTGTCGGCAGGTACACACTGAGTTAGAGGACACCCCACAAGGCCTCCTCTAGAGAAACTGCAACAAAAAACAGAATAAAAAATAAAGAAATGGCCATGGCCTAGAAGGAAGTTGGCATTGCCCGATCAGTACGAGTAGATAATATGTTGCTCCTTAGCCGAGCATAAACCTTGCATCCAAAATTTATGGTGAAATTTATGGACACAAGGCATGAAAAGTAAGGCACTTTTTCCTTCAGCCATGAGCAACCTTCCTACCAAATTTGCTGGAAATTTGAGCATCTGTTTGGAAGTTTTGCCACTCTGATGAATGGACAGATGGACGGACAGATGCACACTGATTCACAGTCCCTGCCCTCTGATTCACTGAGTGGATAAACAAAAAAATGAAACATGATTAAATAAATAAATAAATAAATGAAAATCTGTAAAAAAAAAAAATAAAAAAAAAAAAACACAAAAAAACAAATGATGTCTTTTTTAGGATCTGATCAGTTGTGTGTCTTTCACCTTGTAGGGAAATAGCTAATACAATCAATCAGCAAACTCCGGGCCTTGGTAAACACACAGGACAACAACTCTGTCATGCTTCCATTTAAATGCATAATCTAAACCTGTCAATGAAATCGCAGCACAGCTGATGGGCTTCATAGTAGTAATAATAATAATAAAACTTCAAGATCCATTCTCATTTTCTTTTTATCTCTGCTATATGGCTGTTTTTCCTTTCCTTTGGGGTAAGCTACTGCTTGAGGATGAGATGACACAAGAAACAAGAGACAATGAAGTCTTGTCTCATTCTTATCTTAGTAACTGACGTATGCTTCCCTGCATGTGTGTAACCAGGATTTAGCTAATCACAAAATTGAGCGCAGGTTGTTGCTCGAGTGGATGCTCTTTCACAGAACCACAATCCACTGGTTGAGACCCAGTTGGCTTGAGGAGATGGTCACCAGTCAGAGAAAGACTGTGTCACTTCTGGGAAAGAGCTGACCACCACGCAGGCTAGCTGGCCAAAGTGGCCTCAGTTAGGTCCTCTGCTGTCACTGCTGGGACCAAGGGAATACAAACACACATGCACAGTTCACGAAAACACAGGCAAACTGAATAAAAACCTCGAACATGAACCCCAGCTTTTGTATCATGTGGCCAACACACACACACACATCAGTATTATTTATGTTCACAACAGTGCTAGTAAGTCCTGAAATTAAACAATTATAAATGCACAGTAGCTGTAGGATACTGCGTTCAGTCATCCATCTATAAGGAAGTGTACAGGTACCAGCATCTCTTCCAAATCTGACAGCTGCCAATAATTGCAGACACAGAGCAACACACACACACGCGCACAAATTGCATATGGTCTGTTCCCACAGCTGCACAAGCCTGCAATGTGGATAGAGGACGCCTGTTCTGGGCCACTCTGTAAGTCAAAGAACAAACAACAAAGCCTCAACCAAAACAATCCCAAAGGCATCTGGCATTATGGATGGAGAAATAGAATAAAATAACAACATGAAGCACATGAGCCTGATGCTGACCTGATCCTGACCAAAACCTCAACCAGCAGCCAGTCATCCACAAAACAGAGCACACTCTGTATGAATTCTCACCAATGAGCAGGGAGGACCTTTGAGTAGAACTAACCAGAGAGAAAACACTGCTGCTGTTTCCACTGTTTATAAAACTAAAATTCCAAAAAAATATTCCCTTGTGTATCACCGTAGCCAGTGTCAGAAAAAGAACTGAATTTAACTTTTCAGATGCTTTTAATATGCCAGTAAGATCGCAAGTTAAACACTGATGAGCCTTCACACAATTCATTTTCAGTGGGCTTTTTTTGAAAATTTCATTATTTAGAAAAACACAATGCAGATTCTGTCCTGGTCATGGAACTGTGGACCAGCTCTTCACCGTCACAAATACTGGAGGGATCATGGGAATTTGGGATCATGGGGAAGGCTTCAAGCGTGTTCCCGGGGGGGTCCTGTGGATGGTGCTGCAGGAGTATGGGGTACCGGATGTGCTGCTGCAGGCCATTCAGTCCCTGTATACCTGCAGTGAGAGCTGTGTCTGTGTTCTGGACAGTGTGTCAAGCTTGTTTCCAGTGTGTGTTGTGCTGCTCCTTGTCTCCAATGCTGTCTGTGATCTTCACGGACAGGATTTCAAGGTGCAGTCAGGGTGTGGAGGGTGTCCAGTTGGGTGACCAGAGGACCGCATCCCTGCTCCTTGTGGATAATGTGGTCTTGTTGGCTTCATCAGGCTGTGACCTTCAGCATTCACTGGGGCAGTTTGCAACCGAGTATGAAGCGGTGGGAATGAGGATCAGCCAAGGCCATGGTTCTCTGCTGGAAAAAGGTGGGTTGCTCTCTCTGAACTGGGAGTGAGCTACTGCCTCCAGTGGAGGAGTTCAAGTATCTTGGGGTTTTGTTCATGAGTGAGGGTAGAATGGAGTGGGAGATTGACAGGTGGATTGGGGCAGTGACAACAGTAATGAGGTTGCTATTTCGGACTGTTGTGGTGAAGAGGGGGCACAGCTTTACCTGTCGATCTTTGTTCCAACCCTCACCACCACAATATGCAAATGCAACGTTGGAGAAACTGCAAAAAACTGAAGTGGGCATGGAGGAAGCGAACATGGCCCAAACAGTGAATATGTTGTTTTTTAGAACGGGACAAACCTTGCATCAAAATCCTGTGGTGTTAAGCTAATCTGGAGGAAAGATCAGTGACTTTTTGTGGTATGTCACGCCCGCTGCCACGCCCCCTTTACACACAGCCTGAAGCCTTCAGCAGGTCCTCTGTGGCCCATGACACACCTGGTCAAAGTTTGGTGATCACATGTGCTAATAAATTTTGAGCCATTTTGTGATACGCCATGCTGACTGCACAGCCCGTCAGCTACTTCTTTCTTGGCCCATGACCAACTGTCCACCCAAATTTGGTGGAAAGCCTAGCATCTGTTTAGAATGATCCTTCCTCATGCTGCTGTGTGACGCAAACACTAACAGACAAATAGATGCACACCAATTCATAGTCCACCCCGCCCCTTCAGTTTCATCAGCTGCAGGGCAATTAATGGGAGGAGGGAGACACTGCTGAATGCAAGTTTTTCTGCTTGCCTCTGATCTATTATGGGTCTTTATGGGAGGAAGAGAGATACAGACAGAAGGAAAGATGAATGGGAATTCAACCATAGCTCAAAGGTCTACTGGTTGTACTGCAGCTCTCTGTTGTGAGAGAGGGTCACTCTGGCCTACTGAGGGTGAGCACATGAGAGAGAGAGGGAGAGAGAGAGAGAGAGAGAGAGAGAGAGAGAGAGAGAGAGAGAGAGAGAGAGAGAGCGAGAGAGAGAGAGCGAGAGAGAGAGAGAGAGAGAGAGTTGTCGCTTCCGGCTTCAGGCACACAGGCAGACGCAAACAGCGCTTTACTATAAGTCGAGAGAGGTGCCGAGCAACGCACATGACAACACAGTCCTCCGAAAACTATTCATCCCGAGAAGAAACAAAAGAAGGCTTTTCACGTCGCCTTGCGTGAAATACATTGAACTACTTCTTCCGACATAGTTAGAGCCAAAAAATACCAACCTCGCTGAAGAGAAAGACGTTTGGAAATCTTTTGTGGAGGAGGATGTTTTGTGAAAAGGTGAAGAAGAAGAAGGAGAAGCAAGGATCAGCTGCGTCGAAGAACTAGCCTACTTGTCGGAACAAACCTCAAGAACAAGAGTTGTATTTTTATTTTTATTTGTATTTATTTTTTTTGGGAGGTTTGTAGCGTTGTGTCTCTCACAGCCAAGACCTGGGAATAAGTTGGTACACAAGGAGGCGCAGCCTGTGTGTTTGGGCATAGTTGGTGTGTGTGCCTGTTCCCGCTGTGTGTGTGTCTGTGTATCTTGTCTCTCTCACACACAGAGAAGAGACTGATCCTCGTTTTTATTGCTCTGGATATCAGGCCGAGGTATTACAGGCCAATAAAAGTGTCCTGGAGGAGGCTTGGAGAGCTGGGAGGTGAGGTAAGACCCAACACGGCCTGCTGTCATGTCATGAGATTGAGTCCCATCCGAGATGATGATTATGCGTGGATGCAGTTTATTACACAGTCATACAATTGGCTGGACTGTAGATTGGCAGATAACGGGAGACAGTGGACAATGATTAAAAAAAAAAGAAGCATCTTTTGTATAGCAAACATAACAGAAGCCATTCATACTTTAACAGAGATTAACATTCAGAAAATTAATAATGTTTAAAAAGATACCACATTCATTCTAGGGTCAGCATCCTGGACACTTCTTAAATATTGTCCTCCAGATTTCTCCCTGAATTTATTATTATTATTATTATTTTCATGACTACAAATGTGGTGGTGACCATTAAATCAGGCCCAACAAGAGCTTTCCAGTGATACCGCAATGCTCACTTTCAGCCAAAATGTCGTTTATGTTTTGTCTCTTTATCTCTTATTTTGCTCTGGAATCCCTCTCAAAGATCATGGACCCCACTGAGGTTACCGCTTGGTTTAAAGTATGGTCAGCTATCTCTGCTTTTGTGAAATTCTCCTTTTTTTGAAAGTCAAGAAATGCTCTCTGAGGAGCTTATTCCATTTTTAAGCAACTTATTTTCCTTTGTACGCCTACAGTATGTGGGTAGGCTGTAGGCAGTGTAGTTTTCAGCAGAGCGAGTACTAGAATTGCCCACTTGGAAGCCTTCAAAAGCTTTTGTAAATTCGCCCAAATCTGATTTTTCTTGTCTGATAGAGCAAGTACCATGAAACCCTGGCACGTTTCATGTACATGTGCTGTCATCCCAGCATTATGACCAGCACAACAATCTATATACCAATTGATTTTCAGTCTCTCTCCCTGTTGAAGGCAATTCTCATGTATATTTCCTCAAAAAGTTTCCCTTTTTACCATTATAGTAAAAACCAGGATGAATATTTTGGTTTGTCAGTTTACTCTCCATAAATTCACTGTGGAGTAGTGTAAATAATGCACAGCTGGGACTATATGCGTGTAGTAATAGAGATTATGGTGGCGTTTGAGATGATGACCGAGATGATAATGATGCTGCTGATGGTTTGCCTCGCTATCCTGCTGCATTGCTGTCCGTTTCTAGCGCTGGTGTTATGTATCTTCAAATTTTTGGGCTTTTCATCATAGTGATGGTGGGTGGTCTTACATATTTGCAGCCAACATGTCTTAGATGGAAAGAACAAAAAGAAGCTGTCATTCTGGTTGTCTGCCTCTGCAATTTTACCTTCAAGGGAGATGAAGATTGGCCAGCCAGACAAAAACAGAAAGTGGTAGGCTTTAAGAAACAAAAGTAAAATTGGAAAATGCTGTTGGTAGTAGCAAAACAGCTTGTTGCTGATGTTCCACGAGGTTGCCAGTGTGCTCTCTCATGGTTGAATATACAGGTATGGATGCTAGAGCACACAAAGGTTAAATTACAGTGCTATCCGTTTGTTTTCTGATAGACAGCTTCTGTTTAACATGGCTATTGACAGTCAGGTCAACCCAGTTTACAGAGCAGGACTGTTAAATAGCAAATAACCAAGGGGTTCAGGAGATTAGTTTGCCCAGGGTTAAAGGTTTTCACACATTGTGCTCTTTTGTGTGTGTGTGTGTGCGTGTGTGTGCAGTTTTTTGCATTATGTTCACTGAAACTTAAACAATCCCTATAGGGCAATAAGGTCATATGAAGAGAAGTGAGTCCACAAGCTGCAGGGTGAGAGTTAAAGTCAAACAGAAGGCAGAAAAAACAAAACAACACAAAGTCTCTAGGATGTAGTTAGTCCTGTGCAGTGTGCAGTATGAAAATGCTCCCCCGGTGCCCAGCTGCTGCTTCACTGACTGATTGATTCAGTAGTTCTGCAGAATTTCAATCTGCCTCTCCTGCACACAAGACACAGCGCTGTAAACCAAGATAAAACAGCCTATAAAAGTCTCTCTCCCTCTCTTTCTCTCTCGTTCTCCCTCTCACTCTCTCTTTTCTTTCAGGCCATGTCTCCTGCTGTCTCCTTAATTCCCTCCTGTTTATCTCTCAGCCTCTAAAGATGTTTGCGTCTTCACAGGGACAAGTTTTTAATTACAGTGAAGAAAGC
This sequence comes from Myripristis jacobus, assembly GCA_900302555.1. Classification (NCBI taxonomy): domain Eukaryota; kingdom Metazoa; phylum Chordata; class Actinopteri; order Holocentriformes; family Holocentridae; genus Myripristis; species Myripristis jacobus. Next base: position 4,472 of record OMLB01034912.1, on the reverse strand, counting down.
TACACTGGCTTTACAGAGAGGCATCATACTCATTGTTTCCTGCCTCTCTCTCCAACTTTACTCACCAGCAAGGAGATCCCATGTTTACCCTGTCATTCATGACCTAATGTTGCAACTTACCAGTCAGGAATCACAAGATGTGGTTCAATCAGCTGGTCTGGGGCTGAAAAGTGTTTGTGGAAACCTTGTTTTGAAGAGACTGTGTGGGAGTTTTAGTGTAACTTCTTTGGTGAAAATTAGGAATAATAATAATAATGTAATAAAATAATAATAAGAATATTAACAACAACAACAATAATAATAACAACAACAACAACAACAATAATTATTATTATTTATACATACATATGTACGTACTGGGTGTGTTTTTTCCTGTTTAGCCACATCACTTGGTAGCAGGAATCCCATGATGACCTAAACACTGAAATATTTTAGTCAAGTAAGAGGAAGAGTTGCTTTCTACAGAATACTGTAGTAATTGCACTGAACTGTACTGTACTTGTTAGACGAGTTCTCAGTGGGTAAGTCGCTTAAGGACTCATCCATTTGTTATTGATGTTTCCTTGTAGAAGACCTATTTTGTCACGGATTACATGTGTTTCTGATGTGTCACAAAGACATATTTTCTAATCAACATGTCTTGTATATCATGTCCGGCAGCATTCTTGCCAGTTTTGTTACTTTAGCCACCAAAACTGCTTTGTTAAGTTCAGGAAAAGGTTATGGTTAAGGTTATGAAACCTTTGCTAACATGAACGTCAGCTAAAGTAACTTTATCTTAAAATGAACGCCACTCTTGCTTAACACAGATGTTGAACTTGGGTCTTCCAAGTGAAAGTTAATTAATGCCATTAGTAATACCTGTGTATACCTGCTATTTCATGTCAAAATCACTGTTGGGAAAATGGTCTATTTAGTGAGCATAAAACTACTGTCTGTGTGTTGTTTTGCATCTCTTTATGACAGAGTGGCTTCCCTTTCTGTGGTTAACTCCCAGTCAGGAGCTAAATGAGGCCACAGGCCTGTTTCTAACAAGGGTGCTAGTTTCTGTTAATGAGCCTGGATGTCTGATACTGCAAAAACTAAGCAAGCGACTTGACTTGAATTCAGACTTAAAGGGCTTATATCATCATATTTTAAGTCAAATGATTGCTTGTAGCCAGCAAATGGCTTTTAATCTAACTTACTCTATGAAATGAAAACATTTCAGAAGTAACAGTACAACAAGTAAACATGGTAAATTTGAATACAGGGACTCGGTGAGGTTGCTACATTTCGCCATGTAAAGAGAAGTGCTTACTCATTGATTGTATGAAAGCTACGCTTGGTGTCCCTGCTTCTCTGGCTGTGTCACTCCACAAAAAGGAGATCCCATGACTCAGCTGTAGTTGTCTTTCCCTCTGTTTTTTTTTCTACCCTCTTCTTGTCTGTCTGTCTTTCTTCGCTTGTCTGTCCCTCCCCGCCTCACATTTCTTCTCTTTATCTCTCTTCCTCTCCCATTCTGCCTCTACATGTCTGCCTCTGCATCCTTCCCACCTCCTCCCTCTCTTTCTGTCTTTCCCTCTCTCCCCTACGTGTCTCCCTCTTTGTGTCTCTGAAAGAAATGTTCATATTTACATCAGGCATATATCCAATTGAAACTGTGTTCAGTGTATAAGATGTCATAGAGGTTAGTTAAAAAAGAGGGCCTTGATAGACTTTCATTTTCATGTAAAAAGTTGACCAGGTGCATTTGATTTAGTAATGGATAGAGCATTTCTGGAGAGAAAACTGTTGACAAATCCAATCCGTCCACTGGAGCATCAAGGTAAATGTTTCAGGAGAGGTGGAGGAGACTAAAAGCTTGTTAGGGGGCTTATTTCAGTTTTCTGAAATATTCTAAGTATGCATTTGATATTACTAATGAGTATCTAATTCTGTAACAGTAGACGTTTCTGGATTTTGTTTGGATTTGGAACTCGATTTTAGAGGAACTTGGAACTTGGACTGGGCTTAAAGATGCCTGCAGCCAAAACCTAAAAAGAGCAATTCACTTAGCCTAATTACTATTATGTCCAGGAGAAAGCTGACGCGCTGAAAGAAGGGGAAATGTTATTGATTTATTTGGTTAAGAAGTAGCACTTTACATCCAAGCCTAATGTTAGGCATGGGAATTGATGTTACCTATAGGAGCTGAGTCTTGTTAAATAATCAAACTTGTCAAGGAAGAATGTAAAAAACACGAGGGAGCACGTTTCAGCTAGTAAATACATTTATTAAAATGTAAGTCACTATAGGTTTAAAATGGTAACAGTGCATTTACTTACCCATCACTGCAATTCATGAGCGATTATAGTGTGTGTGCCAATGACAGAATAAGTGCAGTGTCATTGGTGAAACACTGATGACACAAAAATATTTATGTGACGTTTGAGGAGTGGTATCCGCCTCAGTTTGAATGAAACATTGGCTCTGTGCCGCAGGATATAGCGGAGCCATAAATAGCCAGTTTTTTTTTTTTACTTTGGTCACCATTTTCCTGCTCCGTCTCTATAACTGCAAAGTGTTGGCCACAAATGCCTAACAAGAACACATTGCTGAAGCTAAATATGCAAAATATACTGCAGCTCCAAAGACCATGTGGCATATAAATCCCTGTTATTTAACTTGACAGGTAGCAACAAGACTACCAAAAACCTTTTACAGGTCTGACATACACTTCAGTGGTGTGATGATTTTTTTTAAATACGGGAAAGTATGTTTATTTTCAAAGTCTATCATCATATATATACCACTTTAATTGTTCATTTGAGGCTTTTGGGCTTCTTTTTTACCCTTTACTATAAATACAAAGATCAGATGTGATTAAATTTGATTTCCTTTTTGTTTTTTCAAAACTTTTCTAGCAGTGGAAGGCTACTGCTGCTGTCTGAATGCAGAGGAAACAGTGAGAGCCACCAGACCAGACCTCCATGCAGCTCTAGGGAAGATTGTCAGATGTGTACCCAGCCCTCCAAGCCCCTGGCCTGGCCGCGGGGATGGCAGCCTCTGCCCTGAACCTCAACGGCCCTGGAGTCATGAACAGGTGAGCTGTTGGCATGTCACATTTTTCCATTTGAATACTATTTATACAGTTTTTATGGAATTTTGCAAAATTTTTTACAGAAAGTTTGCAGTCTGTGTAGATGGCTGACAAGCTGTTAAACAGGACTGGCAAAGTTACTTTCAAAATGTAATTCCATGCTTAAGATCACTGTCTGTAATGTATTCCATTTAAACACTCAAAGTCACAAATGTAATCTCCCAGGTACGTTCTAGTTGTAATGTGTGCAGAAATGTGTTGAATGCTAATTAAAATCAAGAATTCATAATGTTATCATCATCTTCGACAATCAGTTCTCATCTGTTGCTTGTTACATGTAGATTTTAGCTATTTAGGTGATGCACCTTTTACGAGTGACATACCAAGTTGGGTTTGTTTTCATTTTAATTAAAAGTTAGTCAGTCAATTAGTTAAACACTAAAGTTTATTGATACATGTTATTGATAGAAGTTCAGAAGTTCATCCTGACGCTCATAATGTCTGTGATTTGCCTTCACAATATTGTGATTTTTAGTTTCCATAATATCAGAATCTAAACTCTGTTTTTTTTTTTCTCCAAGCTATTATAAATTACTCAAAAAGCCATAATCTTTTTCTGTATTACCTGCACTATGAGTGATTGGAGCTTTCGAGCACAGAATGGACTTATTGTGTTGTTGTTATTCGATTACTCTGTAATGGGAGTGACATGATGTTGTTAATATTAGTAAATGATTAATATAATGAATATGTCTTAGTATGTACAGTATGAGGCTCTGTGCACTGTGGTGTCTGCTTGAATGATGCTTTTAAGATACTGTATCTTAAATTAAATTCAGGATTCTAACATGCATGGTGTTTTCTTTTTTCTGTCTGTTCTTCTCCTCTCCTCCTCTCCTCTCCTCTCCTCTCCTCTCCTCTGCTCTCCACAGCAGTAATAAATTTCAGACCCAGCCAAGCTCCTCCAGCACTGCATCCAGAGCTCGAACCAGCCCAGAGGGTCGACAGGTCCTGCCGGTCCAAGATCCGAGCACCTACTGCCAGCTACTGGGTGGAGGAGCCCTGGGTGGAGGTCTTTACAGCCCAACCAGCCCCAAGGTATCTCAGCTGCAGTTACAATTGCAGGAAGTGGTTTTGCAAAAGGATGTAGTGAAGGGTAAACCCACCTAAACTTAGTTTACCCACATTTTTTATTTGTAGCATTTACCCACCTTCACATGAATATTTATGAGATGTATTCATGTTATATGTTATAGTAAGCAGTATCAAACTGAGAGGATAGGGTGTTATGAGGAAAAGAAAGCAATCATTTATGCTTCTTTGAATTTTTGTTTATGTTTGTAGTTTTCATTTATTTCTTTATTTATCCACATTTACCTTTACATTTATTTCATTTGGTATGAGTGCATCA
>OMLB01034910.1:7156-29224 GCA_900302555.1 Myripristis jacobus | reverse complement strand
CACAAGACAGGGTGATTTTTAATCAGCCAGTAGACCACACGTCTACTCTTCCTTTCTGTGTTTTTAGAATTTCAATGTCTTGACAGGAATCGAGGTTCAACATAAAAAGTTTGTCATTCTATCAAAAAGGCAGGAAAGTGTTTAATTTATCAGACCAGTTTGTGGGTCACACACACGACGTGCTTCAAGAACTTGTTTTACACATTTAAATTCATTAGGCAATCTGCTGAATGCCTAATGAATGAACATTCCAAAACGGAGCTGGCTTCAGGCTGTGGACAAAAAGAAAGACAAGGGAAGAGCTATAATTTTGATGCTGGTGTTGTTGCCATTTATCCATAGTGAACTAGGCTGTTTGCCCTCCGCCGCATAGCTTACATCTGCTGGGAAGCGGATATTGGTCATCATGATCTGTCAGAAGCAGATGATAGTGGCTTTCTCCCCATCTGTCATCATGCTGTTTGTGTTATTATTGTCTTTGTTTACTGGAGATTCCCCTTTTTCACACTATGTTGTGTTTGTCTCCTTTATTTTGCTGTATATTTGGAGACATGGGGATAACCATTCATTTGGCCCCCAGTGAGAGTCTAAGGAAAAATCTTAGGCCAGAGGCATCAGAGTGTGGATTGCTAGATCAATAGTCCCTCTCCGGATCTCTGATCAAAACCTGCCCAAGATGCATTGCCTTTTGGGAGATGTTGTCACCACAAGCAATTTGGGGACTGAGGCTGAAGATAAAGCAAGTCCCCTCATTATTACTGTGGGGCAAAGAGCCAGTGCACTCTCATTCCAAATCAATAGGTAATCAATGGGCTATTATGTTTGCTTTCATATCCCTGATTGATATTTTTTATTATCTTTACATTTACCAGCTTTTCACTCTTCTTGTGGTGTGAATGCACTCTTTGATGTGAATTCATACAACTACCAGAGCTCAGATCCTGGTGTTTGATGTAAACTTTGCACACAGTGGTCACACACAGCCAGCCTAGAGGTGTGCTCGGGTTTCTTTTTCTGAGTATCCTCACTTGAAAGCAAATCAACTCTTCGTATTGTATCTCTCCCCCAGGTGCTACGTGTGGTGCGCTTGATAAAGATCTCCCCAGCTCTGGAGGACTTTGTCTATAAGATATTTGGTCCGGGGAAAAAGCTGGGCAGCCTGGTGGTGTTCACAGCCAGCCTGCTCATTGTCATGTCAGCTATCAGTCTGCAGATGTTCTGCTTTGTGGAGGAGCTGGACCGCTTCACTACCTTCCCCAGGGTAACAACCATTCTCTCACTTTTCCGCTAAGCTAGTTTGTATATCTGTATATTACAAGCATATTTACAGAAATGCCAGTTTCCAAAGGTGTGGCTACAGTTGTTTTCTTTTCTCCAGTGAAAAAAATAATGTGTTGCATTCTCATATTTTATCAGTTTTAGGGTTCATACTGCCAAATTAGCCTAATTATACAACAATGGCTTAAAAACCTCCTGAGTTACATGAAGACACAAGCAGCAAATTTTTTGGACGGAGTTTCAGTAACTTGTCATCAAGACGGAGTGGAAACAAATCCGATTCTAGTCCCAGTAATGTTTGATTGACTATTCCGAGCTCTTTTCTGTAGTTTATTTTCATCTCTGTTTACACCAGGTAAGAGCACACGATGAACACCTGATGAGACTGCTGTGGTTTATCCTGTGGTAAATGTTGTTGCATTTGTGTCAGGATTTCTGTAGCTCAGTAACTGATGTTTCAAGATTCTTGTCCTTATACCCATAAAACCTTTGCATTTTGGGATTGTGTATTTGTTTTATTGATCTTGGTGTGCACCTGATCTAGTAATTAAGCAAGTGAAGCCTTATTTTATAGCATTTTTTAAAACCCATTGTTAAAAACAAATAGTCAATCCAAAGATCTGCAACAGAGATCAATGGAAAGGCTTGCCTATAAAAATAGGCTTGCCTAAAAGCATGTAAGCTCCTGAAATAAAACGGAAAAAAAGAAAGAAAAACAACTACTCCAAACATGCTTGGTGTGAAGGCACACTAAAATGGTCTCTGCTGCTTTTTCTCAGTGAAAGATTAAGTAGAATAGTTATAGGCAGATTTGTCCAGTATATGGAATATGAAGATGGGAAAATATGAGAAACTCAGAAATTCAAAGTCTGGAAAGAACCCCCACACCCCCACACACCCTCCTTAGTCAAGCCATGGGAGGCCTGCAGATGCCAGCGATGGGTATTTAATGCATCGACAGATGTGGCGCCCTCCACCACCTCCTTTGATTTCTAAGTGCTTATGAGCTTCTTTCTCTCTCATTAGCCACATCTTTCCATCCTCCTCTTTTTTTCCTCTTGCATCATTTCACTGATCCCAGGCACGGTGGGACGTTAAGGGACCCTCATAAACAGATGCCACTTGTATGCTATGTTTCTCATCCTCTCTCTCTCTCTCTCTCTCTCTCTCATTTTCTCTCTCTGTCTCTCTTGCTCTATCGCTTGCACTTTACACACCCGCACGTGCAGACTCAGACACACTCACAAATCACAGTTAATGATGTTTGGCCGTTTCCCCCATGGGCAGACCTGTTGCTGGGTTTATCTTTATCTGCAGTGACTGAGCCAGGAGGGAGGGGGTGTGAGAGTTTGTGGGGGGTGTTGCTGTCTGCTGGCGAGAGGAAAAGAAGAAGGAAGTGTAGGCTTGCCATATGACTCCTGGGGCCACAGTGTCTCAGCTGGCCACTCCCTACACCTTCATCTGACCTCTGCTGAGACAGAGGAGATAAGAAAGCAGCAGCACAGAGAGAGAAAAAAAAACATACCTCTGAGTTCTCCTCTCTCCCTCAATTCTGTGTTATGTTATGGCTTATGGCTTATGTTATATTTCAAAGTCTCACAAACACTCAGAATACAGCTATGAGGTAGAGAGAGATGGTCAGGAGGGGATATGTGCATCAGGTGTCTGATATTTGCTTTTCTGTGGAACAGTTTCTTTCAAATGCCAGATCTCTGTCTTGCTCTCTCTCTCTCTCTCTCTCTCTCTCTTATATGTGATTGCCCTGTATTGCCTTTTCTCTCTCTGACCCTCTGTTATCCCCTCCTTTCCTCCCTGCAGGCGTTCATGTCCATGTTCCAGATCCTCACCCAGGAGGGCTGGGTGGATGTCATGGACCAGACCCTGGTGGCTGTAGGTCATATGTGGGCTCCGGTAGTGGCCATCTACTTCATCCTCTACCATCTGTTTGCCACTTTGGTGAGGAACCTACACTGTTGCATCAACTGTAGAAATAATGCAGTGTCAGTGGAGTTTAAGTGGCCATTAACTTTGTGTTTTCACTTATTTAGTTTAGTTGATGGTGGAATCGGCAAATATCAGCAGCCGTTCTGGAGAAAGATTATTGATATTTGATATCAGCAGCCAGATTCACCTTCCCCCTCACTCGCACTGCCTCCTTCTAGGAGGCAGTTCCTCCCTCATAACTGTATTTGCATTTTAATGAGGTGGTCACAGTTTAATGTACATTGACAGCTGGATTTGCTGGAGTATTCTATCCAAACTCACAATGTATTATTGTAGTTAGTCAATGAAAGCATTCTATAATGCTGGAAAACATCAAGTGACAAGGCATACAGGAATTGTTTTCATAATGAATCAAATTAGTGCCACTGCCCTTCCAATGTTCTCTCAAGTGGTACATCTAATCACAGTTAATCAGAGTTGCAAGAGTGAGGAGTGCTGACATTTTAGTGTTTGGCCTCCTGATATGGGAGGCCATCAAACAGCACAGACAGTCTCTGGATGACTCACACTTCACCCCAGACAGACAGGATGTCTTCTAGGGCAGAACAAACAACAAATACAATTACCAAGCAGACTTCATACTCTTATAAACAACAGATAGACAGCAAAGTAATGAAAAAAATGTGAATTTTTACCTCCAATAAAGTGGGACAGGTGTTATGTTTCCACCCCATTCATATTTTTATCTGTTAGAAAGATAGCTCAAATAAAACTTTGTGGAAAGGTTTGTTCTGTGACAGGGAGAAACTGAGTGATTATTCATACTGATTGAATGGAAGGGGAATGTAGCAATACAAGCATAGTTTCTCACTAAAACGTATGTCAGTGAATGGCAATGAAGAGTGCATTTTCTGTTTACACAAGGACAGTTTTAATGGCCACTGAACAACTACAGTACTGAGTGGCCAAGTGGATGTCATGATAGTTGTCAGTTCAAATATTTAATGGTAGCTGGAATTTGAACAAGCATGTCTCATGTCCCATTTCAGGTACAGAACCTGAACATATGTACAACTCCTAATGTGAAACAAGTTTGTAATGGAGTGAAAATCCAACATGACACATTGGTGTATCCTGACAACTGCATAGCGTTAGTGTTGTCATTCTGCTGAGGGTATAAGGGGGGTTCATTTTCTCTTGACAATCCATGCACTCTTTATAACACCCCATTGAATCTCTTTTACATTGCCGATAGTGGTGACAGCCCACAGTCTCTGTGCTGTGTTTTGATGATGGTGGTGGACTGACAGCTGGCAGTTAACTAGTTGACTCCAACGAAGAGACGCAGACAGCTCCACTGTCGATTCAGTGATGTTTTGTGTATTGCTTACAAGCACTTTGGGGTTTGGGAGGTGCAAGCCAGATCTCAGTAAAACTATTCAGTATAAAAGAAAACCATAATCAAAGGAAACTTAATACTAATGAATGATTTCTGTAGCTAAGCTCAAAAACCCTTAACATGTTATATGTTATAGGGCCAGTGGTCTAACTTCTACTTCTATTACAGTTCACACAAAGACACTGATAAAATACAGATTGAGCAGTATACAAAGGTAATTAATATTAACAATTAGTTAATAATTAATATTAACATAAAGATTAATATTTGCAGGTATTCATTTAACAGTCACACACTTACATGGGGAATACAAGCCTAGTCTGACTTGTTTCCCCAGTGATGTGCTTTTATAGCTCACATTGGATACTGTGTAGACTAGTATTAAATATACAATATAAAGTAACAGCATAAATAAAAATATGAAAACAACACAAATATATACACCTTACAACTATTAAAAAAGGCAAAACTGAGAAAATTATATTCTATTTTACAAGATTTTGCTATTAGACATAGTAACCATTTAAAGCTCAAATTATGTATTTAATGTAACATGTTAGAGGCATATGTTACAAGTGCCATCATGTTTGATGTTTTTATGATGCTGAAGATAAACTTACTGTATATATCCTGATGCCATATATAGTCATGATCTTACCCTTGTTGTCCTTCAGATTCTGCTCAGTCTTTTTGTGGCTGTTATCCTGGACAATCTGGAGTTGGATGAAGACTTGAAGAAACTCAAACAGGTAAGAGGCTCCTTTGTGATTTATCTTGTCAGGATTTTAAGACAAATTCTTCTTCAGTTCGATGTGGGAAGCCATTTTCTGGGATATCGGCAGTTAATTTTTAGTCCAAAACATACTTGAGTTAATTTCTTGTATTTAGCGTATTTCAGTTTCTAAAGATTCCAAAGGAGGATTCAGTAGAAAGGACCACACCATCAACAAAAGGAATTTAAATGTTTATTGACTGAGAATTAGATGATGCATCGAATGAACAATGCTTGAATCTAGTTGCTTGTAGGTCTTTGGGTTTGCTGGTTGCGTTGTGGGGAACTTTCTGCTGTAGCTCATGGACACGACAAACCTCAGAAAAACTCCATTCACATGAAGATTGAGCTGAGTTGATGTCTTTAATATCTGCATGGGAGTAGAAATGCTATGTTTGTGATTATGGCCCATGAGTGGGATAAGATCCTCTGGGATGCTGTTGCTGGAGACTGAGGTGTTGTCACTGATACTGAAGGAATGTCTGGAGTAATGAATGGGTTGAATGTCAGGCATGGACGTATTGGCAGAAGTCTTGGTGCGGTCAAAATCAAATACCTACTCTTTAATGGAGACGGTGTCAGTAAATGCAATGCTTCAGAATTTTCTTCATTGCAAAGATCTCAAAAGGATTTGAAGTAGGAGGTTCCCCCGGTCGCTCACTGGATTGTACCACTTGTTAAGTCTGAGTCCTCATCGTAGCATCCTGGGTTCAAATCTGACCTCAGGCTATTTGCTGCATGTCATCACCTGTCTCTCCCCTGCCTCTCCTGTCTGTCTCTACTGTGACTGTCAAATAAAGCAGAAATGCCAAAAAAATCTTTTTTTTTTAAAGAATTTGAAGTAGAGGAACTGTGAGTAGTAGGTAGGGTAGGTTGGCTCAGTTGGTTAGTTTTTGATTGTTTAAGAGGTATACGAGCTTTTTGACAAGTATGTCCTGAGTGTTGCTTGAATTAATTTATGTTGAGGGTGTTCCAAAGGAATTTGAAGTTACCTTCATCTTCATCTGATTCTCTGAGGAAAACTCTGGGATGTGTGAAACTGAAGTGGAGTAACTGGATCAGGGGTGTGCCAACTGAGTGATACAACACAAAGCAACACAATACTGTATACTTATTGTACCCTATGCCAAAAATGGACGAGATATGGAGTTGTTTGACAGGGTGTAGCGTGCAGCTTCAGGTGGCATGTTGAAAAGTTTGGGCTGCTTTGCGTCCATGATAGCCTAATGCCAGAGTAATTAAGTAATTATCCTCTACATAAGCTGTCATTACCGGTGGTGCTGACATTCTAGTGCCATGTATCCCAGATGATGTCGGCAGGTGAATTGTTGAAGTTGAGTCGCAGAGAGTGATTGCATTTTGCTAATGTAGGCTGTTGGGACTGGTGCGGTGAGGGCATTGACAAAGTAGTATGCTGAGGCAATTGTGACTGTTGGGTTTGAAAAGTATAAGGAGCTGTTGACCTGGTGTCAGGTGCCCCAGCTAGCATAGGCTGCTAAAACTGATGAAACTGGGTGATGGACATACCTGGCATCTTGGTGGTGGGTTCTTCAACTGAAGTAGGCTGCTGAAGCTGGTTGGACTAAGTAAAAGTGGGCGCTGGCATGTCAGTGCCAGAGGCGATGGCTGAGGATGCCTTCAACCTCCAGCAGCAGGGTTTACTGTTATCCCTGTGTTGGGTGCCACAGCTAACTTCGGCTGCTGAGACTGATGCATACTGGACAATGATGGGTGCTGGCATCGCCGTTGCCAGATGCTGTTGATGACGTAAGCTGCGCAAGTTGGTTGCACTGAATGGCGAAGAGTGTTGGCGTCCCGATGCCAAATTGGCCGACACAGCTGTTGTTGCTGGTGGAGCTGATGGTGGTGTTCTGGTGCCAGAATAGAGAACTGGCACCAGTAGAGTTTGACAGTATAGTAGAGTGCTCATTTACCCAACAACCTACGTATCAACCATTCAGTGTTAAAAAAAAAAAAAAACCCTAAACAGGTGACTATGGAAGAACATGCACCTTTTACAAAAAAATTAGATAACATCCTCTCTTGCATAGCACCATTATCTGAACTGCAATTTTTTTCTGCTGCTTATCAGCCATTTTTGTTTGCCACAAAACCTTTGATATAAACACAAAACCCTTCCTGTTGCTCTTCTGGGGAGAGTGACAGGGTCGAAGCATATGCCCACATGTGGGCAGAGCTCTTTATTTTGAGTGATTTCTTTTTTCTCACCTTTGTGGGGCTCTTCTTTGGAAGGATGAGTCATCAGGCAATTAAATGTTAAAAAAGCACAAACCCTGCTGTGTGAAAAAGCTGGCCCACTACAGCGCAGGCACACACACACACACACACTCACAAGAGCATGGTGCTAGTCCCTGCTCAACGGGTGAACTTTAATAAGCTATCTCGTTCATCAAATGTAAATGAAGTGCTGGAGCAGACAAATTTCTAGAGAACTTGCTGTTTGAATGTAGATACAGAAATAGAAAGGACTAAAATTGGAGCACCCAGTCTATCTCTTAGGATATCTGTGTCCATACAATACCAGAACATGAATTCATAATATCACTGATACACATATGCGCACACACACACACACACACACACTCAATCACACATGCTTGCATTGACACTCTATGCATACATAGATGGCAGGTCTCAGCTTGCCTGGACAGGTTATTTCCCACCCACAGCTGAGTGATTAGGCGCAGCGACTGTAAAATTGCCTATTTTACAGACGCTTCAATCACAGATGTAGAGCCTGACTATAAATAGACCATAGATGGTGATCACCTTCCCAAAGGACAGGGGTTTTACAGTTGTTAATAGCCCACTAACATGTATAACCTTGCTATAAAAAAAAATACGATGAGAAACAGATAATGTGCTATTAAATGATTTGATTGGGTTGATAATATTTATAATTAATGTGACTTTATGACAAACCCAATAAAATACACTCTAAAGCTCTAAAACAATGCTGTTTCAGTGGAATTGCCAGTAATATGGGTCCCAAACAGATATCAATCATTCTTTTTTTTTGTGAGAGTTTGACACACAGAAGTCCTGTGTGTGTTATCTTCCCCAGGACATTTTTAATCCTTTCCTTTTCACAGTCTGTCGAGCCCACAGACAATTGCTCTGTTCAAATTAATTGGAAATAATGAAACAACAAATTGAAGGTGAATAATCTATTCAAAAAGTGTGTTCATGCAAATCATAGAATTTTGTCTCAAGGTATTATGAGAGTTTGGATCCAAAGAGCCTCTGTGTACCATGTGGAGTCAAATGGGGTGTGGATTTTTACTCATGCACACGACTTGCCAACATGGAGGTTTGGAATAAGACTGCCGGGGACGTTGTTCACCACCGTGGTTGTCTGAAGTGTCAGAGTAGGCAAATGACAGGTGTGGCTGCTGCCATATTTGGCTTTGATATTGGAGCCACTGTGGGGAAAATGATAAGTGTTTGAAAGTTGTTGGTGACAGCGTATCATGCTCTAACATTCCACCTCCCCGTCATGCTCCATGTGTGTCAGAAATATCAGCAGCAAAACCAGTCAAACATGTCAGCTCCCCTGAGAAACCATTGTATTTTCCATCCATGAAAGACTTCAAACGTGCGTGTATGTGTTTGTGTGTGTGCGTGCGTGTGTTATATTGAAATGAAAATTCACGTGCAGTCAAGCTTTGACAGATAAGACCCACCTGCCAATTATGCATACTAAGTGAGCTCTGCACCAAATGATTTTCTGTGTTTGCTGTTGAGTCGGTGTCATACTCTGTTTGATACTCATTGTGCTCTTGTTACATCATGTACCCTAACATCTGGCTTTCATGTGGAGTAGTGCTTGCCAGCAACACATAATGAATAAAAGATAGTCTTGAGAATCATCCATTTAGTGCACTAACATAAGTATACTGTGAAGAGCAAGGAGTTTAAGGTTCCCAGTGATTCTCTGCCATTGTATACTGGTCCATCCATGTAGTTCAGGAGTCTCCTGCTCTCCTCAACAATTCGCTAAAGGGATCCCTGGCTGGTTAACTTCCTTTCTTTAGCCTTTCCCTGGGTACATTAACAATTTTGTGCAGTCAGCCGAAGTTTGACTGACCCGTCTTGGGAATTCTATTTCCTTTCAAGCATAATAGGCAAGCGGCATCCTATTTAAAACAGTCCTGTGAGTAAGTTGTTGCAGCGTCAGTAGGTGAATATAAAGAGGGAGCTGGTTGTGAGTCATAGAGAACGCACACCTTAGAGGCTAACCTAAAACAGTCTGGTCCTTACAAGATCACCTTATGACTCAGAGCTTAAAATAGAACTACTGTGGTTGAGTTCTCCTTAAAAACACAGCAGCTGTAACTGACTGACCCAGAAAAATACAACTGAATTTCAGTGTAATGTTTTTTAATACCAATGCCAAATTGACAGCATTTGTGAAACTCCACTCTCTGTGCTTAGTGGGGCTGTAATGAATCAAAGCAGTATGGGTGGAGAAACCAGGCAGCTCTCATTGATCCACAGCTTCATATCCTCATCATTTTTGGTTTACATTTCCACCACCCTCATTCCCTATATATGTGTTACTTCCTACTGAATGTTATTACCATGGCCAGGTCTATGTGTGTGTGTTTGTGTGTGTGTGTGGAGCTGCAATACAACTGCATCTGCCCATGTTGTTGATTTGATAATGACATCATCAATAAGGCATGCGGCTAAAAACATCTGTCATCGTTTGCTGATTATAGCACAGCCTTTCAGGGGGAATGACTTGCATCTGTCAACCCTGACAGACCATTTGTCTTGATTTGGTTTTCATCTGAGAGTTGAGGCCTGAAACGACAGGAGGAACACGGAGGTACGTTGATAATCCCGCTGTGATCAAGCAGATCAGCAGTACGCTCGCCGGACCGAAATATCTGCTTGCTTTTGTGTTGTGTGACTGGACTGTGATGTGAGCTGTTGCTGGGTGAAATAGTCCCGAGTCCATGCATTGTAATCACAGAAAGAAAGGGGCTTTAATTTGTTTTATGCATTCAACAAGCACCCGCCCACACACGTGAACACACATACATGCAGACATGCAAGAACACACATGGATCATTAGCAATTAAGGAAGCAAGGATACGTGGGGCTGCAGTTAATGAACACCGGGTTTATTCACCATGCCGATGAGCCAGGATCCAGAGGTACATAGCAGGAAGTACTTAATGACGTTCACACACACATACACACACACACACACATGCAGACACACACACAGACACATACAGGCAAACAGACATGCCAGTCTGTGCTTCACTCATCAATGTTGATTAGGATAATGCATTTATTGCGTGAAATTAGGTTTGGTGGAAAATGAAATGAAGCCCGAGACAAGAGAAAGGGACACAACAGAGGTAAATAGAAGAAAAGGGAGGAAGCAGACACCCCCACAAACACAAAATAGCCTCCCAGGTGTGATGCTGTTCTTAGCTGATTTGAAAACACACTGGGGGAACTGCTTTGCTGCTCATGAAATATTTTCCTAAAATTTTCATATGGCACAGCAGAAACATGTTTGTCATTTGCCGCTGCTCCATTAAATACAGTATGTCCCAATTTTTTTTTTCAGCTACTTTGACAAAGTAGCTGTGAAATTGAATGTATATAAGATGTGAGAGGCATACTCAAACTCCTATTGCTACTCTAGAAAGAAGATGAAAATTCGCTTGAAAAGCTAGTTTGTCCATTTGATGTTGTTGAGGAGACAGCTTCGACCACCTTCAGGCATACCTTAGTTTCCTGCCTGTTTATGCCGTAGCTTCATCTGTGGCGTCACGGGTCGCTGGGCTCTGGGATGGGAGAGACTGATGCCCCATCTCTGGTATCAACAAATCATTCCTGCCTACAGCCCAGTGTCTGCAGGAACAGAGGGGGTAGACTGATACTGGTAAATGTTTATCTCTGCGCCGGCAGGTATCAACCGAATAGAAAAAAAGAAGTTTACCCCTGAGGGCACTGATGATGATGATGTGTGTGTTTGTGTGTGTCTGTGCATGGGTATGAATTGTCGTACTAATAAATCTCAGTGTGTACCCAATAGGTGGTTGTGTTTGTGTGTGTGTGAGGGAGAGAGAGGGAGAGAGGGGGGAATGTTTGGCAATCAAACAGGTCCTCAGGCCAGCTCGATGAGTCATGAGGACCAGGTTGGTGTGAATGTTAAAAGGGAGAAAGTAAAAAGCTAGACAGGGAAAGGAGGAGGGAGGTAAAAGCATAACCACCTCGCCTTCATCACCAGTCTTTTCACATTTAGCAGGCAGACAAATGGACGTTTGAGTCCCTTGCTGTGTGCTCGCGGAGCCCTGAGACCTCACACTCTGTCCTTTGACTTTTTCTCTATCTCTCTTACTCGGCCAGATGCTTATTAGAGGAAGAGGAGGGTGTAGCTGCAAGTGCTCAAAACCACCGTGTCTGCGGAGGATGTATGACTGGAGAGTGAGGGTCAGCATGTTCTTTGACCCATAATGTTTAATATCACCAAAATCAGAAATCTCTCTCTTACCATTTCTGTTCTGCTGTTTCTTTTTGTCTCTACATTGTTGTACTATTTGATAACATTTGGCACATTGTCTGGAGGAGCAAATAGCCTTCTGAGTGGCCACCACACTTACAAGCACAGGAAACGCCTTTGTTAGGAATTTAAGGAGCCAACGAAACAATCATGTACATGTGAAAATATGAATACATAGTACATATAAAAAAATAAACATCCTCTATCTTCTGACCCTTTTCACTTAATATCTTCACCTGTTAAGGTTGCATGACCTGAATGAATTTCCTCATCACAACCTGGAGGAATATTTAAGTGATAATTCTTGATTTGTGATTATCTGATGGTTCAGTTAGGGCTGCACGGGACAGACAGTTGCACTTCATAAGGTTGTACCAATTAACCATACTGCCATCTAGTGCAAGGCCCATGCATGTAAAATTTGAATTAAGATAAGGTGTTTTTTTAAGGTTTTATGGCTTGACTGGATAAATGGGTGTGAGTGTATGTGTGTGTGTATGTGTGTGTGTGTGTGTACAGACATAATTGTGTACTTGTATTTGTGTGCTTGACATTAGTGCCTTAAAGCAGCTATGTGTGCAACAGCTGAGAATCAGTTCTAGTATGATGGATGATGGCTGTCCAAAATCCCCAGTTTGTTATCAGACGAACAAACACAGCTCCCTCCCACAGAAACCCATCCTTAATAAACAGGGTGGGGAGCTGCTGAGGGCGAGACCTGAAACAAGAGAGAAATTGTGTGATATGCCACACAAGTGATCAGATTGCTGAGGCCAGCAAGGTGGAGTGAGCGATGGAGCTGGAGAAAGATGCTTAGGCAGGGGCATATGTACAAGTGCCAACCTTAGGTTCCTGGCATATCTGGTTGTTTGCCTACTTTGTATCAAAGTCTGTATCAAGTTTTCAATGCAACAATTCCAGACTTTATGATCATGACAACATTTGACAACATGTTTATCAAGCTCATAGTAGTGATCTGGACTCTGATGATCATCTGTGAAATTGTAAGCATGTTCGGTATACTACCCATGCCAGTGTTTCCAACTTACACCTGCGAGGGGTCTCCGACAGAAGTAGGTCTCCTCAAAAGTTTTCTTCAGCTCTCTTGAAATTATCTGCTCCACACATTGATCAACCTGTTCTAAAAATTAAAGGAGAAAGAAGAAAAGAGTAGCTGGAAGGGGGATTTGGAACTGACTCGCATGGAGGGAGGTCAATTCCCTCTCCCAACAATAACTTTATCCAGTGTTCACTCATTACAGAGGAAAATGCACAAACTTGCTGGAATTTGACCATGACAGGGATTTGACCTGATTTGCGTCACTGAAACATGGTCGACTGAGGATGTACAAAACATCCATCCGAAGGGATACCCTTTCATCCGATACTACACAAAGAGCAAAAAGGGTTGCAGATGGATTATGCTTGTTTGTAAACACCAATTGGGCAACAAACATCATGGTATGTGAAATTGACTGCTGCACTCACTATGGGCATTGAAATAATTGCTGATTCATTCAGACCGTATTACCTGTCCCATGAGTTTTGACAGATCACAGTAATTCTGATGTACCTGGGCCAGACAATGCATTTGCAGCTGATCGCATAGCCTCCAGTAATAACAAGGCACTGCATAATTCTGCCGATGCCCTGGTCCTCCTACTTGGAGATTCCAACAGGTGTGATACCACCACACTCTTGCCAAATCATGAACAATATGTAACATGCCCAGTGAGGCTGAACAAGGTTAGTGATACCCTAGGTTGAACCCTAGATCAGTGCTTTAATGTGGATGGCACCCATGTGTCTAGGTCATGCCCTATTCTAGGACAGCCAGATCATGTTATCCACGTCCTGCCAAAGTACCATCAGTTCCTAAAGAGGACCAAACCTGCTGTCCAGCATATTCAGGTCTTGACAAATGACTCAGTGAAAGAGTTGAAGGGCTGCTTTCAGGCTACTGAGTTGGACTTATTTCTCAATGATCATGATTGCCTAAATGATACACAGTGACATCATTACCAGCATTGTAAACCTCTGTGCAGACTGTCATTACAACAAAGGAAGTTATAATCTACCCTAACAATAAACCATGGGTTAGCCAAAAACTGAAAACCTAAACCTGAGGAAAAAAGGCCATTTTATTCCAGATTTGATGAACAGGGCTTCACTTGAGTGTGAAGCTGTCTGCACTGGAATGACCCCTCGCTCTATGATCTTGCAGGAGGGGGAGGTAATCTCTGTGTTTCAAAGGGTCAACCCCCACAAGGCTCTTGGCCCAGACAGACTCAAATGGAAGGTTCTTAAGGAATGTGCAGCCCAACTGGAATTTATTTTCACCCAGCTGTTCCAAATATTCCTCAACACAAACTGTGTCCCACAGGCCTGGAAGACAGCTACCATCATCCCTTTACTAAAAATACCACATGCCAAAACCCTTACTGACTTGACACCCATCGTTCTCGCAGAGCATCTAATATGTGAAGAGCTCTCAGCTGAACTCCATGCAGTTTGTCTGTTGTGCTAAGCGAGGTGTTGAAGATGCTACAGTCACTCTCATGGATAAAGTCCACAGTCATCTAGAAAAAGCCAACACTCGTATCTGTTTTGTTTATCGATGTGTCTCAAGTCAGTATTTGGCATGAGGTATTTTTGGGTAAAGGAATGATGGTACCTGCCTCACTCTTCCCCCTGAGAAGGGTTAGGCACTGTCTTGCTTTCTTGTAGATGTAGTCATTGTCCTGAAAGGTGAGTCTATAGTCTATTACTATACTCAGATATTTGAAGTGGGTGACCTGCTCCACATTGATCACATGGCCCTCTATACTGATTGGCTTGTAGGTCGGACTTGTGCTGCCTGCTCCCCAACTGCCTCCTAGACACAGCTCCTTGCTCCTTGGTTCTCAGGGAGAAGAGCAAGGCGACAAAGTGAGTGAGTGAGGAATGAATCTCACATTTAACATCGTCTAATGGTATGGAAACCCCTCAATAAAACAAAAGAACAAACTGAAACAAGTTGTCAACCAGGCCAGCAAGATGATTGGACACAAATAACTCCAACTGCAGGACTTCTTTTCTCAATCCACAACCAAAACAGCAATGCAGATCTACACCCATCCTCTGCACTCAGGCCACAGACTGAAAATCCCAATGGCCAGGAAGAGCAGTTACAAGACATCCTTTATTCCATCAGCTGTGAGCATCCTCAATTAGAGCCCGCTTAAATAACCCTTGATACCAGAGGTGTACAACATCTAAGATGCATTACTATGTGGACGTGGAAGATTCTGCATCACTGCAGTCACAGGGGATAATCGCATAAACTCCGGCAAACTGACTCGCTGTCTTGCACAATACACTTAGCTTATTTTGTGAAAGGCGTCAAAGCAAGAGGATAATGTCACTGCTGCCACCAGTGTAACCAAGAGTTATGAGCTGAACCCAAACTTATGTGGATTATAAAACATTAACACAAATGCTCCATAGGCTGAACCAAACAGCTAACTATTACTGCATCCCACATTGTTCATGTTCAAACATATACACTACATCACTGCTTACAAGAGGGACCTTAATTCACACAGAGCATTTCACGAAAAGGCAACTTTTTTGAATAGCTTACTCTGGTATTGAAAAGTTGCCGCCTTTTATATTATAGACTGTTGGAGTCTGATTTTTGAAAGCATTTTCTAAATATAAGTTCAGATTTATCAGTTTTATTTGTCTGTTAGTATCAATCGCTGCAAAACTAGCCATGTGCAGTAATATGGAAAATTGAGGATGTGATATATTGAGATGCATTGAGATACATCAACATGCATCATGCAGTTGAATTGCTGACAGGTGAACCGTAATCGAATGGAATTGTGAAGCCGGTGAAGATTCACACCTGTAGTAGTATTAATACTTCCACTGGCCACTTAGTCAATTTCATTAATTTCATTTAACATTAATGTATAACTCTTAAGCAGTGTTTTGCATTGTTGTATAGCCTGTGCATTGTTCCATATGCCAGTGCCAAAGACAATTTCCCATTTCATGTATATTTAATGGACAATAAAGTAATTTGAATCTGAAGAGGAGGAAGAGAAGACGACACAGGAGGGAAGACGAGGGATGACAAGAGGAGAGGAGAAGGGAGAAGGGCAGGGTAAGGTTCAGCGTGGGTGTGAATGAGGTTTGGGAGGGGTAGTCGCTGCTCCACAGCTGTGATAGGAACATACCTTGTCACCCTGGCAACAAAGGGGATGGATCGCTCCTCTCTTCAAATAACACCTGATTCTTCTTGCTATTGACGTGTGTGTGTCTTTGCCTGTGTGCGTATGCGCCTTCTGTCTGCAGTCTGGTTATTTTCGCTCAATGCTCCACCCATCGTATTTCACGGCACACGCACCCAGTATTGGATATACATTTTGTATGAGGGACTTGAGTTTGGTCAAATGTGTTTTAGAGTGATTGTATTATGGCCTCCAACCGAACATTTTATTATTTATGAATTAAACTGAAAGCCTGTCCTCCATTTACGTGATTTAATGGACCAAGGATTCATTTGGGGATTTAGGGGAGGAGAAGAAAGGCGAGGAAGAGAGAGGGAGTGAAGAAGAAAAGAGCATACGCCTTGGAGAATCCCAGGACAATGACTTCTTATCTCTTGAATGTCACCTTCAGTTTTCAGTAGGAAGATTCTGAAACTCCTGTCACTGTGCCTGCCTAAAACTGACACACTGAAACATACATATTACCTTTTAGCGTTGATATATGTTTGTCTTTTTGCGTTTGACCACAAAATCACATTGTTATAAATCCATCTATAGGTTCAGTAAATATTAAACATCGTACTGTTTTCTGTATCCACCGGGCAGCAGCCCGGAGGGGATCATGCATGTGTATGTGGCTGTGTGTGCATGAATCTGTCCGCAGCTAATCTTGCATACTACTGAATCTATTAGCCTGATGTCTTCTGTGCACAGTTATGACTGTATGATCAAGGTTGGTGGTTGCAGTGATTGAAAACCTTTGAAGAAACTGTTTTATACTGCAGCTGACTCCTAACTCCCCAGTCCTCTTAACTGGCCAATATGAGTACTGCTTCAGTCAGCAATTCTGATTGGTAACAGCCAGTCATGTCTTGTTGCCACAAAATCAAAAGCAGTTACAATTGTATCTTCTTGCCAGAGATTCAAAAGTTAACCTACATGCCAGGGCATGTTAGTTGGCATTCTTATGTTGGCATTTTCACTTTGAAATTGACATTTTACATCACTGATCATTTGGAATTGGTCCAGATTTGCATTCCAAGGTAAGACAATTGTGGCTTGTACTCATTCCAAAAAACATCACAGCATTGCGGTCATTTGAAAACAGTCAATAACGTCAACCAGCTGCTTAAATGCCTTCATAGGTTGACTTATCACTTATGACGGTTGTGCACTGGGCAACATTTTGGTCAACATGATCAACAGCCCGCCCTGCAGTTCCTGTTCACCACCCACATGTCCCCAGACACGCCTGGCAGAGATCTGCAGTCTGCTGACTGTACTGCTTTAGTTTTATAAATGCTTTTACCAAATATTCATAAATCAAATTGAACAGTAGTAATGCATAGGTTGCTTTGTTTTTTGAGTGAACTCACCTATTCATCATATCATTCCAGCTCCAATATGCTGCAAAAATATGCAGCATTTCTAGTAAGCACATTGGGACTGAACCAATAAAAGGTTAATGATGCAGTTTAAGTACTTAAGGATGTGTAACCACTATTTAGGAGGATTTATTCTTTGATTGGATTTTATACTTAAGTAATAATATGGGAGATGACATTCTTTGCTAAAGTTATGGGTAGAATGGTAATAGAAAATGTACAAAGTGCAGTCAAGTTTGGGCAAGTAGCTGTGTTTTTTTGGAAATGTCAGCTGTAAACTGAAAAGTAGATACACACTCAAAGCACAAGTGCCAGGAGAGCACAAGCAGACGTGCACGCAGCCTCTGCCTACCAGCTTTGCAGTCTTTACACTGATTACGCTTAAGTACACTCCTGATAAATACAGTGCCTCAGTTCTGTTTTTGTGTATTACCATTTTCAAAAACAGCTTTTTATTCCCACGTATAGAAATTAAAATGTCTGTATCATTATGTGGTTATCTCTGAATTCCATTTTTAAACACATTTGGTTAAACACAGCACCGCAATGTGGAGATACACACAATTGCACACAACATGGTTTGGGGTATCCAGAGTTGTTGTAGGGTGTCAGAGGTTTGGGCCAGAGAAGTGGTCTGGGTAGTTTACAGCTTGTGTGGCTTTACAGCAGCTCCAGAGCACGGCTCATTACCCAGCTAATGAGAGGAGAGGGTGACCCTGCTAACCCGCTCTCAACTCTCCCTCCCCTGGGTGCTGCAGCTGCACCGGCCCAAAGGCCTTGGGAACCCAACCAACACTGCGAGGGAACGTAGGGCTCTAGTATCTTAGCAAGATTCAGCATGAACCACACATAATTTATGATTACCAGGTATGTCCTTATGTATTTCAGTGTTGATATATTAAGGAGTGTCAAGGAAATACTGGCTCATAGAGAGAGAGAGAGAATTTAATGGATGCACCATTATTGTTCTGGCCTGGTGATCAGTAGCCTTTCAGCTGTGCTCCATGATGGATAACACAGAAAGCAAGGCTGTGGTGTACATACTAAGATGAACATACTCTTCACACACCATATATGTACATGTGGTGCTGCTGCATTCATACACACGCACACACACACACAGACACAACATGCAGTCGTTCCTGGAGAACGGCAGACCCCGGTATGTTAATGGTAATGCACGTCCTCCCACAGGCTTGTGTGTATTAGTGTGTGTGTGTGGGCAGCAGTTGTGTGGGTGGGTGTTCATCAGTCTCCCATTGTTCCATTGGCTATTCTCACAGATATTCATATTCTATATTTGCATGCCTCTGAGGAACTTTATAAACAGCACTCATCAGAGAGTTCAGGGGATTACACATTTGGAAAAATGTGTGCTCACACTCCTAACAGAGACTACAGTTGAAGCTTTTGGTTTTATGAAGGCTTTATGCCAAAATGCTAGCATCTCAGATGGCCAAAAAATGGTTCACTAAGAGAGGCCTTTTGACTTCTGTAATATTTTTATATACTGCTATTTCAGTGATTCCCTTGTTGTTTTCTGGCAGTAAGTGTTGGTTGTGTAAGGGCTAAGATTATTAAATATCAGACATTTTCTACTTCTTGCTGTGCGTGTTGGATAAATTGAAGCAATTCAATGAAAGAGGTTGCTTGCTCCAACTGGATCCATTTTCTGTTCAAATCCATTAAGTTCATGTTTCTCCATGCACAGCAGTGCGCTGGCCCAGGGTGCTGATGAAAACAGAAACCACATAAATTCACAAATGAATAGGTTCATCTCACCCCAATACGCCTTAATCCAGTCTGTCCTCAATAGTTAATATTTATCATAGCACAAGTGTCCCTCCTGTAGCCCTGTTTTGTTAAGTGTTGTCACCTGTGTCCTGTTAACCCAGACTGCTAGTCCCTCCTCCTGTGTTTCCCTATCCTGTCAGCTCCCTGTGTCAGTTCCCTGTCTCCCCTTGCCACCTGTACCTGCTTGTGTTAATTGCCTTTGTGTGCATTTAAGTCCTCTGTCTAATCACATCCTACTGTTTGTCTCGCCAGTTTGTCAGTGCAGTCTGTTCCCTTGTGTAGTTCCAATCTGGTTTGCCTTTCCTTATGTGTTAAAGTCATCCCCGTCACTCAGTTTGCCTCTGCTCCTGAGCAACACTTCATGTGACAACCAGTGACAAAAACATGGCACATCTTTGCCAGGTTGCATATGTTTGATAATTGGGAATGGATGAGGAAATACACCTAGATTTATGAACCAGTGTTCTGTTCCTTTTGTTGCAGGTCAAAGTAAGATTGAAGACTGTAGGGCCCACATAATCAAACAAATAGAACCAGGCTCAGTCCTAGAATTGTGAAGTAAAGGTGTGTGACTTGATGTATTTAGTTATTTGTGGTATGGAATTATACAGTATATCTTATAATTATCATGATAATATTTGTTATCATTCATGGTTTTTAGTGTTTTTTGTTTGTAATAACAAGTGACCAGTATATGCGAGGAGCAAAATGCAGTTGATACTGCACAAGAGGAGCTCCAAGCCCCTCTACCTCCCAGTCGGCTATCGCTACATATCAGACTCTTTCTTTTTGTTCTATCATCAAGGCTCAGAAGCCACACAGTATCAGCAATAGCCAGACCTATTCAGTCTGTACTGGGCTCCTTATCTGCAGTTGTTTGGAGACTGAGATCATTATTTTTCCTCTGGTACGCCAGCTGCTCTATTATATCTATGGTTGAGTGTTCTCTCATGACAGCGGTCAGCATTAGTTGTCTTCCACCTTGCCTCGGCTAAGAAGGCTGTGGAAATCCCTAACGTAAAGGTCCTAGCTCAGCTAAGCCTGAAATTGGTCTGAATAGTAGGGGAAGCCGAAGCAGGTCACCTGAATGGCTCTCAAGGCAAAACACATTAGTCTCGGCTCCACTGGCACAATACCACACATTACATCTAATCCATGGCAAGCACAGCAATGCTTTTGATTTATCAACCATTTACTCAGACAGAGAAATACGCCTTATTTTCTGCTGGCCACACATATGGACACACACACACATGTGAAGACACGTGTTTGCTGTGTACATAAACAGAAAATTAAAAACATGCACAGACATTCACAGGGAAACATGCAGACTTTTTTTTTTCACACATAAATGCACAGACACATGCCTGCATATGCACACCACGATAACATACCAAATGAGTTTTGACATACAGACGTGTGTCCGCATGCTACTGCACTGCTTTTGTATTCGGGCACTTTCATACATGAGAGAGTGATCCCACTCTTGTTTGATATCATGTAAAGCCAACAATCGATAGTGAATGGATTGTGCTGGTATGTGTTTTATACCTGAGCTCCCACTAATTCATGTGTGTCTTATCGACCCGGTGTATTGACCCGGCTGGAAGACCAATGCGTTAGCACATACAGTTAATAGTGATCTACAGCAACCTACTGGTACACCTCTGTGCTCCTGCTTACCAGGTGAACCTCTGACAGAACAGCATTACACCACATCAATACCCAAGGAAACTATACATTTACTATATAATACTTTGCCGCACAAATACTGAAAAATCTCTGCACATCAGTGGCCATAAAGTGCGATAGAGCTTTCCTGAATAAAGGATTCTAAATGGCTCATGGTAGAGTCAGTTAAGGATTGTTTTCCTAGGATAAACTGAAATTAAATGGAAAGCTGTTTTGCTTAATTTTTTTTCAATAGTGGGTGTATCCTCAGACACTGCTTATAAATAAATGAATAGATAAATTGAAGAGTATGAATAAGTTAGCTGTTTAGACCAACTGAGGCACAAGTGCCTAACTCACATTAAATGTATTTATGAGGGAAGATTTAAATAGAGATTATTTTGGAGTGTGTAAGTCTGTTCCCCTCCCTGCAGCTCAGTTTTTTTTTTTCTACTAGGAAAACAGTAAGGAAGGAAAAAGGATAGAGCAGAGCGGCAACAAGACAGTGAACAGAATGCAAAATTGAGATTGAGATTTTCAGACCGGGGCAGTCATGTACAGAGAGACATGGACAGATGTTTGCTTTGATGGAAAAGAACAAATTTTCCTAAAGGTGGAGGAAAGGAGAGAATGAAGGAGATCTACAGAGACAGCACCACGGGGTGCTGGAGGAGTGATGGTGTAGTGAGTTTAGCTGTAATAGGATGCTGCTGCAGATAAGAGTGTGGAGCTGTGGCTAAACTGTACATCTCGCTGAGTTGGCTCCATTGACCAGGATCTGTGGGACCAGCAGCAGGGTCCGTGTTAATGCTGCAGTGTGTGTGTACATGCACACACGCGTGCGTGTGTGTGTGTGTGTGTGTGTGTGTGTGTGTGTGTCTGTGTGCTTGCGCTTGCATCAGTACATGCTTATTTGTGAATTTTACTTGCAGGGCATTCAATAGCCAAATCTAAAGGTACTGTTTGAGATGACTGCAGCACTTTCTGCAAGTTTCCTCCAGCAAACTGCACTATGAGAAAGA
>OMLB01034909.1:58097-70108 GCA_900302555.1 Myripristis jacobus | reverse complement strand
TGGAGGGGGGAGTTGCACTCCTGCCACCGGCCTGGCAGCTTCATCAAAGGGAACCAAAATGTTACCAGGCAGGCTGGAGAGCTGGAGACGTGTTGCGATCCCCTATTGGCTGGGAATTACAGTAGGAGGGGCATCTCGGCTTGGGTATAAAGCTTTGTCCCATTGTTGCGAATGTGTTTTCCAGCTGGTCTGGTCGGGCCAACGCGTAACACCACTGCACTTTTTTCACTTTCTTTCTTTCTTTCTTTTTGTTGTATTGTCTTATATCGTAATGTCCTTTTCTTGCGAACATTCATTGGACGGCAGCTTTCCTCCCTCCCCGGCGGAGGACAGGGGTTCAAAACGTCTGTCCTGGGGCAATCTGCTGCAGAGGCTGGCTGAGGTGAAGGGGCTCAATCAGAGAGTCACAGCAGAGCAGTGCAGCAGGAGTGAAACTGGTGAGTGTTGCAGGCTATTGTCTGGAGAAGCCCTGTGTGCTGTCTTTTGTTTTTAGAGCGATTTACAGTGTGAATTTGCAGTTACACACCACACAGTGTATGCCCCAATAGGAAATAGACAAACAAAACAAAGAAATAACTCACTTACTCACTTGGTGTCTTTTTATTGTTTTTTTTGTTTTTGTTTTTTTGTTTTTATACTGGTCAAACAGTAGTTTTATTTCAAAATCAAAATGAACTAATGACGTGGTACAAAATCAGGTGAATGATCCATTGTTTGTTTAACCTGTGTTGGTCTTTTTTTAGGGTCTGTGGCCGACATGTCAGACTTAGAGAGCTTCTGTCATCCCCTGGAGGAGACCCTGGCTACAGAGGTGGTGGCGACCATTGCACAAAGGCTGAGCGACGCTTCACACACTCTGGGCTGCTCCAAGCTCATCGTACCCGACTGTCTACTGCAGAACATCGGCCAAGAGCTGCTCCACCTGGCCGCCACTGAGCCCTGCGGCCTCCGGGGAGCGCTCATAGATCTGTGTGTGGACAAGGGGGACCAGGACTCTTTGTGCAGCGTGGCTCAAATCGCAGTAGATGCCAGCCTTGTGCCAACTTTCCATGTTACCCTGGCATTGAGGCCTGAGACGGGAGGACTGTGGCCCAAGGTTCAGAGACTCTTCAAGGGAAACAAGTCCCCACAGACTCCGAATGTAACAGCAAGGCTCCAACATACTTTAAGACTCAGTGCTGCCTTCAGGGCCATCAAAAGGAAGCTGTATTCCTCTGGTGAGCTCCTGATTGAGGAGTGTTGCTGACCAAGCGCTCCCTGATAAATTGAACCTCATTCGTTTAGACTGTAGAAAGGCTTAAGGGAAAAGCTGATGGGTTTAGCATTGACTTAATGATTCCTATGGACTGTGATAAAGGTGTAAGGGAAACGTTGAGGAGTTAAGTATTCGGCTATGAGGACAAATGTCAAACCATGTTTCATTGTACATGTCAAATGGCAAAGAAAATAAGGTCTAAGGTTAAGTGGCATAGTGTAGTGATGAGCAATGACATACTTGTGTAGTTATGGGTATAGGCTTTTTTTTGTAAGTCTTTGATATTGTATTGAGAAACCAAAAGTGTGTATCCCAGTTTTTTGTGGAACTATTATGTCTCATGGCAGCTAAGAACTGTGCAAGTGACCTAGAAGTGAGGGCTCATGTTTGAACATGGCTCAACATTTCCTTCTTTTGAACTCATGCCTCTGCGGATGGTTTATCTGTGTATTTGATAGTCAAATATTGACCTGAAACTGTTCTGCTTTTGTATTTTTGATGGCGTAAGTGTGGACTTCAAGAATGTGAACCAATAAATTATTTTCTGATATGTGTGTGCTGTTTTTCTTTTAATTATTAAGTAATCAATATTTTTCAATCAGAAATGGGAGGCAAGGCATCTCTCTCTCTCTCTCTCTAGTGTGTGTGTTTGTTGAAATAGAAAATATGCGACAGAGACAGTCGTTGAACAAATTTAATTCAAATAAAC
This sequence comes from Myripristis jacobus, assembly GCA_900302555.1. Lineage (NCBI taxonomy): Eukaryota > Metazoa > Chordata > Actinopteri > Holocentriformes > Holocentridae > Myripristis > Myripristis jacobus. Next base: position 68,144 of record OMLB01034909.1, on the reverse strand, counting down.
TTTTATACAATTTTAGCAGGATTGATTTAATAAATATGGGTTTACTTGTTTGTGCAATTATTTTCAATACTCAATTCAACAGGCTACAAGCAGATCCACAGAATAACATTAAATTTTTATAATAAATGATATTAGCTTAACTTCAATAAACCCTGCACTGTTAAAAGTAAATGTATATTTACATGGTAAGAACTATAAAAATTACACACTGTTTCGTCAGTGGCTCAGATGTCTGTCTACGAGAAGGCCATGAGGTTTCTCAAAGCATTTAGGAAAACAAAAGGATTGGGACAGAGAAAGCTAAATCGTAGCAGCTTTGTTTACCATTCAAAAAGACAACTATGCTTTTACTTTCGAACTGTGACCCCAAGTGGACTCTCGCCACCTTGAAGACACTAGTGTTAGAAAAACTCAAGCTTCTCACAGTTCTACAGGAAGTCAATCTACAGGAAGTTGCAGAGAGGTTCCCTGATGAGATCTGCTGCCCACCGTGAGTAAGGCATTTCTGATTCTCTTGGTTTGCTGCAGTAATTTGCTCCAATTTGAGTGGGCTCCGCCAGATTTCTTCTAATAAGATTCAAGTACCGAAGAACCTAAGAAAAGCATAAGCAGGAGTTATTCTTCATGAGTTCAACCTTTTTTTGTATTCAAAACAAAGCAAAAACAAACTAACCAAACATCAGTGCCATCTTGTTACACTGACAATGCATAATGTTTGAGTAATAAGTACAGCAATAATGATCAAATCCTGTACATGGCAGTGACTAAGTGTCACAGAGAGGGTTACGGTAACTTACCCATATGTGTTCCAGTGGTTTCTAGCCATGTAGTATAACCTGAATCTCAGATAGTCTGGAACAACTAGGAGTTCCCATTTTCTGCGCCCTTTCGTACAAGTCCAAATCCCCAAAATAACGAGCACGATACAGTAAGCCTTCCTCTGAAAGTACAAGGGAGAAATGATCCATTATGACTCTTTAATAACACTATTCAAAAATCAAATTATTTCTCTGGAAATCGTTGTAAGATCATGAACAAATAAAGCCCAAAGTGCTGCAAATATATCATGTTGATCCACTAAACTGTGCTACAACTGTGAAGGAAAAACATGAAAATCCTTGAGAGCTTTTGTACTTACTCTGTTGCTTCTCCTTCCAACAGTTGTTTCTGAGGTTGGAGATGTAGTCTTCTTCCACACTTTTCTCAACACTCCTCAGGTTATTTCCAGAGTATTCTTCATTGAATCGGTCACCCACATAGAAAGGCACCTTCAGGGCTGATGTATGCCTTTTGTGAATATGGCCAGCTGACCTGGTCCACAGGAAAGATGTAACAACCCAGAGTGAGACAAATGAGGCTATTTTTTTTGCAGAATTAAACTGCTGAAACATTTTTGTGTGACCTTACAGGGCTCAGTGAGCTGAGAAACACTTACGGGCGGTAGCTAAGGCTGTAAGGGGGCTGGGACACCATCATTTGGCTTAGAGCAGAAACAACAATAAGGATGAAGATGGGCATCAGCTGGACAAACAGAGCCAGACCTCCCTGTCCAGAGAGAAAATATTTTGATGTGAGGGATATTGTTCCACTACAGGACATAAATACATAAGCCGCTAAGACATTCAAGTGTTACAGAAGTAGAGGGCGAGCAAGAGAAGAAAGAGCAAGAGAAAGAATAGTATAAAACTTTTTTTTCCCCAGATACTTACATCTCTCTGCTGTTCTCTTCTCTCTTGCCTGTTATGGTGGCCAAAGTGCATTCTGCCATTTCTGTAAACATGTACATTGCCTAAAAAGGAATTAAAAAAAAAAAAAATAGAATTTATATGGCATACACCAAAGCAATCTCTTAAACATGTGTCATCTAATCTCAAGATTAGGCACATTTTATTCTGGACAGGGACAAAAAAAAAAAAAAAAAAGAGTTGAAAATTGGTTTCTTAAGTAAATAAATAGATTTTGGCACTGGAGGTATGAGTGTGTGACTACTCCTTCACCCTTCTTAGTTTTTCTCACAAGCCAGCACCTCTCCAGTCCAGGTGTGTCATTCCAACCAATCATCAAGCTGATTTTTATGATTTTCACATCATCACCAGAAAAAAAGACATAATGTATGCACATAAAAGTCTTGTTCAGGTATTTAAGATTTGGATCAATCTATGTAAACACTGTGACTTGATAAGAATAATGCCAGAAAAGATTAATTCAGATGACGAAAAACCTGGTTAGGATGCCTGGCAAACTCTCTCTTAAAACAGGTTACTGTGACATTGCCAGCCTCTTTCAACAGTGCAGACAGGGAGCACAATCTGAAACCACTGACAAGATTACTATCAGAAGTTATTACTCAGGGAAGAAAAGAAAAAAAAAATCAATAAAAATCTGACCAATCACATTAATGGTATTGAGTTGGATGTGGAGGATGTGGGTGTGGAGGAAGTGGTGGAGTGCATGCACTGGCAAAAAACAACAACGCAGGGAAACTGTTTACAAAGACATGCATTTGTTTCTTTACAAAAAGTTACTTCATATGCAAAACATGTCCCAAATACTAGGTTCATGAACATGATGCAGATTTGACCCCCCACAATGTATTTTCAGTGTGTGTTCTTGTGAAATTTGCATGCTTTAGAGACACAAAACAGACATAAAAAGGTGTAACCAAATCATGTGTTGGTGTGACCAACTGAGAAAGCTGGTAGTACCAGTGCTACAACTGGAGAGGTTAGTCTTGAGCCCTGACAAGGTATCACAGATGGTATAATGAGTGTAACCCAGTAACACTAATCAGATTATGGCCAATAGCCAGTGCGTACTGTGCAGGTAAGCACTGATATGAAATAGCATGGTGATTTACTGGAATGATAACCAAACTACTCTTGGGCCTTGGCAGTGGCACATCATGGCTGACAACCACTGCACCACAATACAGCATAATATCATGATCGATTGTGTGTCTGTTTACTAACTTGATGGGAAGCCTCCACCAAAGAACATGTTGAACAGATCCTCAGGTGAGATATCTGCCTCAAAGTCATGGCGATGGTGTCCGTGTCTGCTCGGGTGCGATCTCTCCTCTCCATACTGGTCATACTGCCTTCGTTTCTCAGTGTTACTCAGCACAGCATAGGCATTTCCGATGGCTGCAAAACCACAGAAACACAAACATCTGCAGTAAGTACAAATGCTTTTAGCGTTGTATTATTATTATCTCCAGCAGGACAGCATTCAATTAATTTACCTTTAAATGCCTCTGTGGCTCCTGGTGCGTGGTTTTTATCAGGGTGGAATTTCAGAGCCAGCTTTCTGTACGCTTTTTTAAGATCCTCCTCAGAGGCACTCTTTTCAACTCCCAGAATTTGATAGTAATCTTTACAGCTCTTAATCCTACGTGTAAAAAAAAAGAGAGGATTAGGAAGTTGTGGAAACATATCAAATAGGTTGTAAAGACTCCATAAAAGATGTGCTACAGTTACCAGTTTACCAACAAACCAGATAATAAACCATACAATACGAATAAAGACGAATGCTACCAGCCACTTTTCAACACACTCAAAGAGGACTGACTTTTTGACGGCCTCCAGCTGCTCGGCGGTGTATGGTTTCGCCGTGTCTGTGGCCGCCTCTCCGGACACATGAGCCTCCTCTGCGTGGCTGCGGTGTCTCAGTGCGGGACCGTCTCCGTTCATAGGACTGCTGCTGCTGCTGCTGCTGTCATCCGGAGGCTTCCCATTCCGTGTTAACGACTCCAACAGGTCTGTGGGAGAGATATGAAGAAACAGGGTTAAAGTTTGCACCTGAGAATGTGGGATATCACCACTCTCAGGCCTGGGTCTGACTCGAGGCGAGCCTGAGTCCTGGGCTGAGACCTGAGAGGGTGGAAAGGGGCTACTACGAGCAAAGTTTGCTAGGATAACTTAGCTTAGCTTCAGACTGGCACTTTATCTGCTTGTAAAAAATGCTAAGGAAGTGACGTTAAAACCTTTCAACCTCGAATATGACACAAATAGTCAACCACAAAAACAAAACTAGGCCAATTATTAACTAAGAAACTGAGTAAAACGAGGTCGTGGAGCCGAAAAACTACAAATACCAATGCCAGCGACCAGGTGCTAATGTGGGATCATTATGCTAACGTTAGCTCGTTTGGTTTCACAGCGATGGCCCCGACGGCTCATATAAAACGCCCGCCGCTACACCCGGTTGATTTGACTTACTTTTGGCTTGCTCTGTCGGAAACAAGCGCTGCGCCTTTTCCAGAAACTTCCTGGCTTTGTCCGGCTGATTATTGCTTATCGCATTTAGAGAAATCTTAATACACCGCTCGGCTTCGTCCTTGTTTGATTCCATCGCGACACAGCGGAACTGTTTACTTGCCCCTGGACGCCCAAAGATGACGTGTTAAACCCATCCGCCGACTCGTAAATAATGCGTCACATCCATGAACCTTGCTGAGCTCCGGCATGCACAGTAGGCACGTTTTAATAATATAAAGCAGCGCTGGGAAACGAGATGCTATTTCAACATAACAATCGGAAGTCAGTGATGATTTTTGTGCTCCAGTGGTTGTGAGTAGGTTTGAAGCTGGAGTGCTGCTGTTTGTGTGCTTCTTGGTGCCTTCAGTCACCTCTGCAGCTGTTTCCTCAAGAAGACACATGTCCTCGTCATGGCTTTAGCAGCTGCACGCAGAGCGCCAGTCATATTTGTCACACACAAGATTCAGGATCCTGTCAAGAGAGCCTGCCTGTGGTTTTCAACGAAGGATGCTATTTCAGCTGAGCAAAGGAAATCACTGTCCAAGAAGCAGTGGAGAAAGGGTCATAAAAAGACTGATAAACAGTCTTGGGAGGAGAGACTGGCCGATGTGGTCACCCCACTGTGGAGGCTAGCGTATGAGGAGCAACTTCAGGTAAAACAGCAGCACCAGGAAAGGATACTGTCTCGGCTGTGTGACCAGCTTGCAAAGGAATTCCCATCTCAGCCATCATCATCCTCACATAACAGCGGGAGACTCAGCTTCCCTGTCCTGCCCATCCTGCCATCACCAGTCAGGGAAGGCTACCGCAACAAGTCCACTTTCTCTGTCAACAGAGGAGTGGATGGCAACCCAAAGACAGTTGGGTTTTACATCGGAACAGGGAGGGACAGAAACATCGTCTGCGTCAGTGGAGACTACTTGCTGAACATGCCAGAGAAACACAAACTGGTGGCCAGATGCTACCAGGACTTCCTGCGCCAGTCTCCCCTGGAGCCCTGCCTTCTCTTCCACAATGGAGGTCACTGGAGAGAGGTCACAGTGAGGACCAACGCGCAGGGCCACACCATGGCTATAGTCTACTTTCACCCACAGACACTCACCCCAGACGAGGTGGCGGTCCACAAAGCCTCCCTTGTGGATTACTTCACGCGGGGTCCTGGAGCAGTCTGTCAGCTGGACTCCCTGTACTTCCAGGAGAGCTGCAGGACTCGCTGCAGTCACCAGGAGTCCCCTTACCAGCTCCTGCATGGCCAGCCACACATATACGAGGAGGTGAGGTAACTGTCGAGACAAAATCATCAAGAAGAAACTAGGCCTCTCAATATACCAAAATTACAGCAAAATTCTCACTTAGGCTCAGTGATATATTGTTATTTCTGAGACTAGCAGTGATGTAACGATTCAAATAAACCCATGGTTTTGTTTGTACTGCGTTTTTTGGGTCATGATTTCTTCGGTTTGATTTGTTTAGTGCATTAGGGTGAAAAAAAAAACCCCACAACCATTTCTAATGCTCTCTGCATTTTGTCTTATTTGCAAAAAATAACTTTTTTTTTTCATTCAGAGCAAAATGAAATCCACAAATATTCTTTCAAAGGCAAAAGTCTACTTAGACTATTTAAAACAAAGATAAAAGTACTTTAAGTAAATTCATTAATTCATCAGCTAAGTGTCTCACCCAGTGGATTTGTTTATAACACTGCACTTTGTGGTGTGCATTGTGTATTGAACGGTTTGCTTTTACACCTGTAGAGACTAGATGTCCTCTGGGATTTTGGATATTGTCATATCATGATTTGGAATAGGTGTTGTCTTTTCCTGAGTGGCTGTATTACACTAAATTATACTACAACTTTATGAACTTAATATGCAATTTTTTATTGTTTGCCCCCACCTGCTTATCATATTGACTTTACTGAAGATTGGTGGTTAAAAATCTTGTGTGTAATCACTAGTCATTCCTGCAATGTTCATACAATATCAATACCAATACTGAGGTATTTGGGCAAATATATCATTATAGTTGATTTTGTCCCTGTTGTCCAGCCCTAGTTGTCACCACACTGGAACATCCTGGCATTACAGCCTCATCTGGTCCAGTTTCTGATAGTACCAGAGATGTTTTAAATAGAAATGTGTGATAATTCATGACATCACATCATAACACTATAGCAGCAAAGGTCAAGCAGGTTGACATAGTGTTCGGTTTCTTATCGTTCTTCCTGTTCCTGTGTTGTGTCAACAGGTCTTGGCATTCAAGTTCCGCATCTCTGCTGAGGCCTTCTTCCAGGTGAACCAGGCAGCGGCGGAGGTCCTCTACGGCATAGTGAGAGACATCTGCCTCCCAAACTCAGAGAAGAGTGGAGGAAGGGTGAAGCCAGGAGGCATTCTGCTGGATGTTTGCTGTGGGACGGGTGCTATTGGTATTACTATGTCTCCCATGGTGGACAGAGTCATCGGCATAGAGCTCGTTGAACAGGCGGTGGAAGATGCTAGATATAATGCGGCTTTCAATAATGTACTGAACTGCGGGTTTCTCTCTGGAAAAGCAGAGGTTGTCCTGCCTGGACTCATGCCACAGCTGAGTTCCTCAAACGGAGGCCTGACAGTGGTGGTAAACCCCGCCCGAGCCGGCCTGCACCACCGTGTGGTCAGAGCTTTACGGAACCAGCCCGCCATCCACAAACTGATCTACATTTCCTGCAAACCAGATGGTGAGGCCATGAGGAACTTCAGGGAGCTTTGTTGTGCTCCAGACCCAAAGAAGAAACTCACAGGAGAGCCATTCTCCCCAACTCTGGCTGTGCCTGTGGACATGTTCCCACACACTCCACACTGTGAACTGGTGTTGCTTTTTGAGAGATAGCAAGTACTTCCTTACTGTAGGAAGTAGGGTTGGGCAATATGAACAAAATCAAATATAACAATATTTTTGACCAAATGCCTTGATATTGATATTCTGTTGATATAGTGGGGGCAACTATTAGTGCTTTCACTAAAGATTTACCCAACAATATTTTTGATAAATAATCAGCAATGCCTATATAACAAACTAAGTGGATGAAAGCAAATAATAGAACAGCGAGCCACTTTACTATGAAGCAGCCTTGAATAGCAGGAAGAGACATTTATGCCATGTGATGATGTCCAAAATCCCAGATGATATCTAGTCTCATATCACAGTATTGATATCGTATTGGGATATTGCCTAGCCCTAGTAGGGAGTAGGCTGTAATTATATGGTATAAGCTGTGGTGGCTGTACAAAGGTAACAGTTGCATGAATAAATTGATGTGCGACATCAGGGGTTTTCAAACTTTTGTCATGTTTCAGACCTCCGCATTCACCTTAGATAAACCTCTGACCCCAGACAACGCCACTTTGAAAACCAGTGTGCTAGTCTGAGTGTTGTAACCAGTTACCACACTGTTGTTGAGACAGAGCCTTCTACCCTGCAGTAGCTGTGTATGTACAGTAGGTGGTGCCATCTTGGTTTTCTGCAAAGCCATCCTTTTGAGAGAGGTCAGCTAAAAATCACAGTTGCACAATTGGATGAGTTCACAATCTTAGTGCAGTTCACTAAAGTTCATACAAAAAGAGTATACAGGAGAGGCCAATTTTTGTTCCCAAAATGTTGCCACTTATCATGTGTCATCATATATTGCAACAAAATGGCCTTGGTTTGAAGATAACATGTTCTTTTTTTCCTCTGGGATGAGGTAATGGGATGATGATGATGCTCATGTCCATGGGAGGTTAACCAGAGACAAACTTTTTTGCATGATGCCAGGTTGCTAAGGGCATCAAGAGGTAAATAAAAGTCATTCACTCCAACCTTCAGCAAGGTTGGGGTGAATGACTTGAATCTTGGCTATATTTCACAGCCTTATCGTAGACGGCATATGGTGTCGTATTTGAACTTTTTAAAAATTGTTTTGAAATTAGCTGCGGCTTAGAAAACCACAAATGTTTGATGAGACTGTATCAAATTCGTAACACCACTTGTGTGGAAATGAGATATCACCTCAGGTAAAAGGGGGTGTATCATGTGGATACTGATATTTTTAGCGCCCCGTGTTAGACAGACGCTAGCTCATTGGGTACATTGTCATTTCTATACCCACAGTATAGGTGGCGGTGACCTCTGTTTGCAACACATGACAAGTTGTTATCAGGGTTTTCAGATTGCAAAGTCTTTTAAACACATGGCATTTGCTCGTGACTCCAGCCATTACCTAAAAGCATGTGGCTACCTATTTAACCTTCTCCCTATTTTAAACTTTTCAACAGTCTATACCCCAAGCATTCAATTTCTTTTGTAGTATAAAAGTACTACATTTATCTGGAGTTGTATAGGTTAACTGATATTGTACATCCAAGTTATATTGCTTTAATTGCTTTGTAGCCCCAAATATACTTTGGTGTGTTCCTGATTCTGAGGCTTTACATGCTGAAACATTAGATTCTATAAGTGTGATAAATGGGGACAGATGTTTTTTGCATGGGGCCATAGTGCTTATGCCTGTTATCATAGCATGTCTGCCTCTAACAATGAGATAAACTGCAGGTCAGAGAGGCTCAATGTACAAAAAGTTAAATTTTTTTCTTCCAGTGGTATACAAAGACTAAAAGACTTTATCTCTTTTTTTCCTTTTTGGTTTTGTTTGTTCAAACATATGCAGTGGAGGACAAATATAATTTTTCTGAATTGTAAAAAAAAAACATTAATTTGAAATACATCTGAAACCAAATAAATGATGCTAAACTCTAAAACTAAGTATGTAAACACTAGTTATGAATGAACATTTTAGGTCATCCATTTAAAGATCACAGTGTACCCTTCTCACTGAGGTCTGATGGCACAACATAATTTCTGTGTCATTGATGGGGTTCAAAAGGAATTATGTCTTTAAATTCTCTACCAAACTTCCATCTGTAACCCATTATCATCATCAGGCCTCCAGTATGTGTGATTTTATCGTTATTTGTGGGGATACACTAAACCATTTGCCTGAGTTTAGTTGTTGATGCTAACATAATTACCTCGTCACAGAAATTGTTCAAAGGACTTCCATCTCTGCAATTATGGTGAACTTTGAAATTTCACGTAAAGCCTCCACGAAGACTAAATGGTGACTTTTGGTGGTGTTTCTCTTGTGACAGCCACTGTTATGAAAAAGATGATTGTGTGTTCCCATTGGAAATGTGTTATTAATCCCAAGATAGGTACATATTAGGCCACATAACCCCAATTTAGTACATTTATGTTAAGGACCTCTATCTTACAGGAGTTTATGGGTATATCATTGGGTGAAAATTTCATTAAAATTCAAGATCGTGTTTATTTAGAACCCCCACATCTCTTTTTGCAGTCTCAAAGAGCTTTACAGGCCGACAAGTTTACAACAAACAAACAGGGCGACACCCCATGATTTAACCCTCATAGTGGGCAAGAAAAAAAAAAAACAAAAACAAGATGAATAGGAAAAAAGTGAAAACCTCTTGGAAACCTCTTGAGAAACATGGGGAGATGGATTCCCTTCCCTTCCAGTCAGGTGCACAATTAGGTGGCAACCAGCAGGTGGACTAGTGATCAAGAACTGTCATGTAAAAACTAATGCAATTTGTGATATTGGACTATATAAATAAATAAATTGGCTTAATATAAAATAATATTTGTGGGGTTAGTGAATCCTGAGATTAGGGTCCGCTGCCAATTTATTAACACAAGAAAAATGAAAGTATGGGTCCCTTGCTGGAGGTCTCTCCTTTGGGACCCCACTTTGGGA
>OMLB01034909.1:24142-51172 GCA_900302555.1 Myripristis jacobus | reverse complement strand
CAGTGACATTTGGCTAAGAAGGGCTGTGTGGTTTACTCATGTAACGTTACACACAATACCAACAACAAAAACTTTTATAATAATAATAATAATAATAATATTCAAGAAAAAAATAATTCTGGTATCGACGGTTACCCAAATTCAGGTATCGGAATTGGATCGGAGCTGAAAAAAGTGGATCGGTGCATCTCTAGAACGTAGCAACAGTAATAGCAGCATTTTGGTGGGGCAGTAGTGGCGGAGTGGTGATTACCTTTGAGCAACTCTGGTTCCTTTTACGAGTTAAAGTTAAACCTGTTCCTGAGACTAATATTGGCTAGGCCTTTCCATAAAATGTGTGAAGTTTTATTTATGTTTTGAAACTATTGCCGCAGCCAGCAACTTGGCTAGGCACGCAAAGCACTGCTTTTCACCGTAATACTCAAATAAGCACTTAGGAGGATGAAGTCGGCCTGTACGCCAACCAAATAAGTCTGTGACCTGTGTGTCGAAGCAGTGATTAGAGAATATTAACCTCTTATTTATTCATCTGCTATTTATTAATACTCTGGCACTTTGAAATCTTTAGTGAAAACCGTAATGGGGAGGTTTCTTTACAGGTAAGATTTAATTATGTGTCTGTTCGATTAGGGCTTTCTTGTTCTCACTTGTCAGGATCGATCGGTAGTGCTTTGCTTCGTTCCTGGGTGGAGGGTGGAGTTGAATCTTGACAATAGTTTTTTTTAGTTAAACTTCTCTTTATATTTGGTAAGCCGGTAGTCTTACTAAACCATAAGCTGCTGTGTTTAAGGCCGACGACCAGACAGTCAACATATTCCAGAACTGTTCCCGACACTGGATGAGTGCGGTTCAGCTGTGTCGTACTTTGTGATAATTACATACTAGTCATCTCCTGTCCAAGGTGCTCTTAATGAAAGTCTTCTTCCTAGAGGATCTTATGATTTGTGTGTTCACAATGTATACCTCTTGTTGAGTAGTGGAGGTGCCTGTGGCTTCTGCATAATGGCTGAAGCCAGGATGGTCCACCCCCTTCACCGAGAAAACCTCTGTGCCGAAACAGAGAAACAGGCTTCTCACTCTTCATCCAAGAAAGAGAGAATTGCTTGCTTTTTTGTATTCGGTTGAAAATGAGGCAGATATAACTGTCTCCGGTCTCCCTCTCTTTCAGACAAAGCCGATGAGGCACGTTTAGCAGGTGCATTTCCTTATGTCTTGTCTTATATTATTGAAGCATTTGTCAGGACTTGCCCAAATGCCTTATCAGGGTGATGAACTTTCCAGTTGCACATCTAGGCTCACCTGTCTAAAAAAAGACAAATGCAACTTGCAGAAATGAATTAGGGCTTAAAATTGCTGTCCAGTCCCACACGAGTTGTGACTGTCTGCTATTTTTACGAAATAATAGAAAAAACTGAAATTCCTTATATAGTATAGAATGTTAGAATGAATGAGAGGGACCTCTCAATGGAAAATTGGTGGGTAATGATGAATCAACTTTTGCATAAGTAAGCAGATACTTTGTTCTAAAACAAGATCCAAACTTGTTACTGTCTCATTAATGACATCGTTGTAATATTTGTCACACTGGCTCTTTTTCAGTGCAATTATTTTTACAGTGTTAACTTCTTGAAGTTTGAATGCCTTAAAAACTGGCACATTTTTTCAAGGAATGTTTTTTGCCCACTGTATGTACCGTAAATAAACCAAATTTTCTACTTGTGGGAAAGTATGTTTTGTTGTCATTTTTGTTGGAATTCTGTAATATTCCCTATTCCTAAAATGAATAATAAAATTTTAAAAAAATAGACTGTCATACAATTTCTGCAACATTCTGTGTTGGTCAGTGAGTTTGTGAGTTAACTTGGTACAGCTTGCATTATGTATGAATAGTATCATTTAAAAAAGACACTTAAGCACAGCTGCCTGTGTTAACATACCTCATACAGGTACAGATATACTCAAAAACCATCCAAAAGCAACATATTAACAGCAATCACTTCTGATTTTGGATGCATTGCCCTCGTTCTGGTATTATCTTCAGCTACATTTATCTGATATTTTGGATATGGTGCGCAGCTTTCAAGGAATCCTGTTTTGGGACATGTCGTGCTTGTAAATAGTGGCCTTTCACCTACATACCTACTGATGAGGATCAACCCATCAGTAAGTACGTCATGCTTGGCTCACTTATCACACGCATCGCACAAGGTTGTAAGGGAACTATACATGTGACACCACCATACATATTTAGAATAGTTGCAGACATTGTTGGGATGTGAGCTGTTTACTCGCTAGACCTGAGATTCACATGAGAGGATGGCACAAGGTATGCCATGATGCTGCACATAGCTTCATGTGTCTACAGGTCACGAGCGGGCTTCCCTGCCTCTGAGCTGTTAAAATGCTCCTGCAGTCAAGTCTGACTTCTTGATGGGGGCAGCAGGATGGCCTCGTGGTCAAAGATATCACCATTCAGCCGGATGATCCAGGTTCAAGCCCTGTGGTCAGTAAGCGTCTGTCCTGCTGAGCAGGGCCAGAGTGGGACTCATTTTCAGCCCTGGAGTTTCATGACTCAAACCGGCCCGCTTATATTAAACCGACCAATTATATTAAAATAATATGTATTAATGAATAATAAGTATTAAAATAATGTGATTACAACCTTAGTGTGTATGTCTGCCACAAGACAAAGTTTCTCACACTCAGGTGGCGTTGCATTATGCTCAGGGGTTAAATTGGGTTTTGTTAGGGGGGGAGTCCTTGTCTACATATTGCCGTCAATGGTCAACATATTTCAGATCATCTTTATTTACATATCATGACATCTGATGCCCAGTTTACATCTCACACCATGTATTTACATCTCACATCATCAGTTCACATATACTGTAGGTTTGCAGTCATCAATATAGTTGCATGTGTATGTTAGTACTGATTTCCAGTCAATAGGGCCTGTGCACTTGCTCCATCTGCTGGAGAAAGGCTTTATGGCAGGTTTGAAACAGCAGTAGCTATTTCTAAGTGATATCCTTCACTTTTTCTTCAAATCGTAAAAGTAGCAAAGAGATTGGCAAACTGCACTTGGCAGTTTTTGGCAGCTATGGCCCGAATTGCCAAAGTGTTTCGCCACGGGACAGGGTGCAGCACGCGGGCTGAGCCCAGTCCAGATGCAGTCGTCCCACCACTGCTGTCTGGGAGCTCCTGATCTCTGTTGACCCAGCAGTGACATCAGCCCTCTCTCCATTGGCTGCTGCCTGTCAGACCATCCTCTCCACGGCATGTAGCACTTGTGTGTGGCCACACTGCCTGTTTTAGCCCAGACACTTCACTGTGGTCACGCTGCCAGCTTTAACCCAACACTGTCAAACTCTGCACGACACTTGACAAACATCATGGACCTGTTAAATATGTAGGGTTATTTGATACTGTCCAATAATCCGGTGTTAAATGGGATTTCATTACTATTTAAATAGGTGCATCCTGCTCCTTGTTTTGTACATGTACTTTTTCTCAAAATTTGAATGCTATGTATTCAAACTGTAGGTAGAAGCGGATGTACACACACACACACACACACACACACACAATATATGTATACCACTACACACACATAAGTGTACTTACACCTCCACTTGCTGCAACTAATAGGCGCACACTGAACGCATGATTCCTATCTATCTATCTATCTATCTATCTATCTATCTATCTATCTATCTATCTATCTATCTATCTATCTATCTATCTGTGTGAAAACAAGACGACACAGGAATGGTCGTCTTTTTGTTTTAGATGACTCTCTTTAAATCTTAATCCAAAAACATCCCTCTGAAGTTACCCTCCACCCCCAGTCACTTTAATCCTAATTTGCACACAAGAAGATCGCCAAAGGGTTTCCAGTGCCAAAAGGAAAGGGACCTAAGGGGTCAGACGGGTTATTAGCCCTTTATCCAAAGTTAGGTAGGGACCGTCTGGATTAGTGATGCAAATACCCTACCTGATCAATGGCTAGGCCTTTAGTCTGTTTCAATCCCTTCTCTTTATTTTCTGTTGGGGGGATACATTAGGATGTCAGGATTCAAGCGAGCTGGACCAGCAATCTTTTATTTTGACAATAATTAAGAAAAGCTCCCCTGCGAAAATGAACGATGAGGCTGTAGTAGATTTTCTGAAAGATACGGCACACATATCGCAGCAACAAGTACAATCTATGTGAAAAATATTAAGACATTATTAAGTGTGTGTTTTATTTACAAAATCTCCCTATATATTCATATACTCGTGGCTATTATAAGACTATAAAGATTTATATCTGGCTCTATTATTTGGCAGCCATTCTACTTTAGAGGCCCGTGACTGATTAAAAAATACTGGACTTAATATAGAAGGAAGGGTGCTGCTGGTAACCTATCTAAAAGTGAAGTTGTACTATCATTCAGTGTCACTGGTGAACATTTGTTTTATCATTTTTTCAATCATTTTTTGTTTTGAAATAGCAAATTAATGTGGGCGCGTTACTTTTCAAAATAAAGGAGGCTATGTCTAAAAGAGCCGCACGTATTTTCCGCAACTATCAGCGCATTTTCGAGGTGTGTGCGTTCTTTATTGGAGCAATTTCTAAATCCCATCTGACAGCCCCTGCAGCTGAAGATATGGAAAAATGGAAATAATCTTGCTACACCATAAGAGAGGTACGTAAGCTTCTGGTTGTTGATTATGGTGACTTTGCGGGTGTAAAGTGGCCTCTGAAATTAACCTCTTGCTTTTATAAAATGAGGCGCTTTTCTTCTTTTTCTATTTAGTTGAAATTTAGATCTTACAGTGAGAGATGTAATTTGCCTGTTTCCTGTTCTCCTCGGAGTCAGACCCCGAGTTTCACAGTGATAAACACTGATTTAATCACACCTTTGTTAAACCATGACTTATTTCCTCAAGAACAAACCCATAGACCTAATTGTGTGTCGCCTTATCAAAACAACAATTGGTCATCCAGGAGACAATCTTCCAGCTAGGCTACTAATCCGCGACAATCAACCGGTTTTTCAACATGGTGTGAAAGTTAGCCCAAATAAAGTTTTTCAGGGTCTGAAATTCAGGGGATCAGTGTTACAGTTTTCGTATAGGATTAAACAGATCTTCCTCTGCCCTTGGATGGAGGCAGAGAGCCTGCCATTGGCCGGCCCTAAAGGCCCAGGGTGCCCTTTTGATCATCTCAATCTCTCCTTGGTGCAATACTTCTGATTGGCTAAGAGAGTAAGAAGGGGGAAAATCTTTAATTAAGCAGATAATCTCTTGTTGGGACGAGAGCGGCTCCATTTAAGAGCCCCCCTCTTTGAGTCCTGTTTGGGACCCTTGGTAGCCCCAGTGAGGTTTTATATGTTGGCAGCTCAGTATCCTCTCCACCGCTAGACTGTCTGCAGGCTTTGGAAGGGCTACAGAGCCGCCGCCATCCCTCTCACCTGCCAGGATGTTCATGCATTTGGAGGTTTTCTATTATATTTTCATTCTTCTGGCTCACATGAGGTCTTACTGTTGCTGGTGAGTCGCATTTAATTTATTCTTTACAGTTACATTTTGCGCTCTAATGCTGTTTACTTTAAGTGTTTCATGCCATGGCAGTACCAACTCTTACAATCAGCACAATACAAAAATATTCTCTTTTTTTTTTAAAGCATTGATTGGCCAGTACACCTCTTTTGTTTAGTATTCAGTTGTTCAAATATTATTATAAGGTCTCACATAACATATAAGAGAGTATAATTGATCAATTTAGTAGCTATAAGAACTTTTTTTATTTACATAAATGGTAATTTGAATAGAACCAAGATTTTAAAAGTTCAAGTTACTATATTACATTATTCAATATTTGTATTTTAAAATGAAAAAGGATTTTTATGGGCATCATTTTGATGGTCAACACCTGTACTTAAATTATTTAACACTGGTTAGCACTGGGAAACCCCTTCATTTCTATTCAGCTCGGTTCTGTTCTGTGCTATGTTATGTTATGTTATGTTATCTTTTTATTATGTTATACTGTGTCCATTGTTCAAATCCTTATCAAATTCAGATAGCATAGCTTTGCATCAGTCTGCCTCAATTCTAATATTTATGGACAATTCTTGAAAAAAGCAGCCCTATCAGTGGTGTTTACCATGTTTTGCCTATAACTGATTATAGATAATAGATTTCACGTGTTATGAAGCATGCTAATGAGAGATGTAAGCAGAGGACAGAGGAATTCCTAGTCTTGTGAAGGACACCCAGCTTTCCTGAGTTAATAAGCTGTCTCCTCTTCCAGGTCAGTGAATAATTTCTTGATGACTGGACCCAAGGTAAGCCAAGTTTCTTTTGATCTTTTCTCTCTCTTTCCCTTTCCTAAAAAAGAGAGGGATAGTAGCTTCCCTTGCTGATGTATTGGAGAAGACATGATTTCTGTCTTGTTTTTGAGTCCTCAGTATAGGCCTGTTGCTCCTGTGATATCTCAATTCAAGTGTGTGACAAGCTCAGGTCCCTGCCTGTATGCCACAATGGCACTAATGATATATCAATGATATTCTTGGCCCTTTGTGATTTTTTTCTTCTACCTCCATACACTTGACCTTATTCAGAGGCTCTGTATCCCTGGGTTGAGTGTGTAAAGAGGCAGGAGAGGCGAGGGCAAGCATGGCTATAGTGGGTGGTCATCATTAGCGAGCCAGACCCCTGTGAAAGAGGTGGTGCTCCATCTCCCCAAAGGCCACTTGAGACATATTAGTATGTATCGTTCACACAGTCTGAACAAGTAGCAGAGCAGCAGGCGAAAGCCAAGGGGACAGCGTATTGGTCAGTGTTCAGGACTTGCCACAGTGGCAAATAAAGTTTAAGAATTATAATAATATTTGGACTCAGTTTGAGTCCGTTCAGGTAGGTTTTAACATTAGATTGACAATCAAGAGGAATTATTACCCTAAAAAGGTCTTCTGGATGTATACAGTGTCTTTATGACTATGAATACCATAGTGAATACTACAGAATACAATAATTTGTTGAGAAGGCCTCCAAATAGCAAGGCTGGAGCATTGGAATTAATCATTTACCACACTCGCCTTTTCAAATTTCCGTGGCAATTTATTTCTGGCCTCTGGAATTTCTCAAGGGAGTTGTCCGAATAAACACTTCTCAAATGAACTGATGTATTTATAGAATTAGAGGGCAGGGCAATCCGACATGAATGGAAGATTTGAGTTTCCATCTGTCTTCTCATCTCTTCATCAAGATCATCAACACGTCCGATTTGTTCCAAGATGATGTGAAAAAAGTTGGCATCGGCAGCTAGATGGAAAAATATCAGTCAGTCATAATAAGTCAAGATTAGCTCACAGGGCCATCGTTAGAATTTTCATCAGGCAGATTTGACTTTACAAGTGCTGAGTCTTTACATAAATGTCAAAACTTGCTCTGATGATTGATTGGCTCTGCTCAGGACTTACTAACTACCAATGATGTTGAATCAACTCCATGCCCTCTGAATCACACACTGAGTCTTGACGGCCGGCCTGCAGTGTATCTGGCCACATAGCCTCTGTAATTGGTTAGGGGGGATATAATTACTCCTAATCACTTATTATATTCTGCAGGTACTATATATACTGAGCCTCAGGTAAACCTTGTCTGAAGACTGAAGCTGGGTTTCAAACAATAATCATCTGAAGTAAAATGCAAATGCAGCATGAGTCAGGCTACTAAATAATGTGAGAGGCTTGAGAACCATCTCACCTTGTTACATCTGTGTCATCGCTGCAAGTCTGTGGGTTATTCTCTGGTTCCCACACTTTCCTCCTCCTCTCTGCCTCCCCAGGCGTACCTGATCTACTCCAGCAGTGTGGCAGCAGGGGCTCAGAGTGGCATAGAGGAGTGCAAATACCAGTTTGCATGGGACCGCTGGAACTGCCCAGAGAGAGCGCTCCAGCTGTCCACACACAGCAGCCTGCGCAGCGGTAAGCTCACAGTCCCCAAGGACAAGCCACTGATAACACCACCTCTCCCTGATTTCTCTGTGCATCGACAAAAATAGACTGTAGTTCTGATTTGTAATGATAATGATAATGGATTTAGGGTGCAGGTTGGCTGTCCCGTCTCTAATTCTCGTCTGATTTGTGACTGTAACAGAGAGCTTGTGTTTGTTCCAGGTCTCTGAGAGGGGGGAAGGTTTTTTTGAAATTGAGATGTTTGCTTAGTCAGAGGATACATCACCCTTAAGGATCGTTACAGTGACCACAGTCGCCCCGGCCAAAACAAACACACTAATCCAATTCACAACATCCTTACAGAGCCACCTCTCCTATTCAGGGCTTGTGAAAACATGATATTCATCAAACAAAGAGTGAGAGTCAAATGGGTTCGGTGTCACACGATCAGCTTCATACGGGGCATAGTTTATGATATCGATACCTCCACTCATAAACCACAGCATTTTTTTTTACATGAAAATTAGGACTCAATTTCTCATAGAAGAAACAGCATTTAATACACAGTTATTAACAATTACTAATCTATTATCATCTATTATAGTCTCCTAACCATTTTAATACCTTTACATATTTCCTCTGCATTCATAGCCAACAATGAGCGATGTGTCTCTGACCTGTGAATGATCAGAAAAGGATTGTAAATAAGCTTCTCTGTTGCCAGCAAATCGGGAGACAGCGTTTGTCCATGCCATCAGCTCCGCTGGTGTGATGTACACACTGACCAGGAACTGCAGTCTTGGGGACTTTGACAACTGTGGCTGTGACGACACCAGGAACGGACAACGGGGTGAGAGAAATATGCACGTCTGTTCATAAAGCTAAAAGCAACCTGAAATGCGTCACAGCAAAGGTTGAAGAACTTTAAACGGCAGACTTAACAGCACAGGCGATCTAATTATCATTCTTTTCTTTCCCAGGTGGTCACGGATGGCTTTGGGGGGGCTGCAGTGACAACGTCGGCTTTGGCGAGGCCATCTCCAAACAGTTTGTCGATGCCCTGGAGACTGGGCAGGATGCACGGGCAGCAATGAATCTCCATAATAACGAGGCCGGACGCAAGGTACAGTTCTGTTCCCTAATTCTCTCTGCTGTAAAAATATAGATGCAGAATGAAAACCAAGGGGGAAGCAACTATTTCAGAAAACCCCCAAACGGAAGATGTGGTCCAATCATGTTATAGTAATGCTTTGGTTTGATATATCACTCATGTTAGAGCTCATCACTGTCTCATCACCGTCAACCCTGAACCATACAGTAGTTATAGCTGCAGTTTCAGGGGGTGTGGCCTAAAAACTGGGTGGCGGCCCGGTTGAAATTTGGGGAATCTCTCTTGACCCTACAGCTGAATGCACAATGTTAAGCACCTTTTGAATAATTTTTCCCCCTGCTCAGAATTACACTGAGTGTGCCACCCAAGCATCCCTTTCACATCCCTGTAAGTGAGGTGCCACTCGTCCCCAATAATAACAGTGTGTTCGGTGTACCAGAAGGGCCTATTTACCAGTGCTGAATGCCCCTTATGACAATACCGCAACTCAAGAATCTCAGGATCACTGGTGCAAGCTTAATTAGAGTTCCTGCGGAGCCAGACATTGCATAGCATTCTGTATTATGCTGCTTTTTAAAATAAGTGTTTAGTTTTATTCTTGCAATAAGGATCCCACATTTATGTTGGTCTTTGTTGGGCCCTGGGGGAGTCTGAGGGGACCACAGGCATGCAGCTGAAGTGCTCTTTGTTTACCGTGCCTGTGCTCCCCCCTGTTGTGCCCTAGGATCCCCATGGCACCTGGAGCATCATTGTAACAGAAAAAAATGGGGAGAGAAAGAGAGAAAAACTCCTTTTTCATTTCTCCACTCAATGGGACTCTCCATTGGGTCTTGTCTCACTAGAAAACATGTTGATAATGAACATGCTAAATAAATACTCCTATTTCTTCTGAGGGACAATAGGACTCAATGTGAAACTTTGATTCAGGTTCACCTCAACAGAAAGTTCATCCCCTCCCCGAAAACAAAACGTCCCTTTTCAAGCAACAGCTGTTTTGTGTGGGTTAAAGTCAGGAAAGACTGAGGACGATGAAAAAAAACCCCTCAGCAATGGACCTTGAAGCTATCATTTCTTCCTTTCAATGTATTCATCCTTTTTCCGTTAACTGGAAAACCTCAAGAGTACAATCGCTTAATTTGACAACACATCAATCAAGAGACAATGCACATCCTGTCTTAAACACGCGCGCACACACACATGCACGTGTACCCACATAAACACACATACATGTATATCTATGTGCATGTTCATGTACGCACACACAACTCAATGTCCTCAGTTTGTGTAAAATGTGGCAGGGTTTGTGCAAAATGCAATATAACTACATTTTATCAAAGGGAATCCTCACTATTTCCTTCCTTTCTGTTACTCTTGACTTCAGGCTGTGAAAGGGACCATGCAGCGGACATGTAAATGTCACGGGGTCTCGGGGAGCTGCACCACTCAGACCTGCTGGCTGCAGCTCCCAGAGTTCAGGGAGGTGGGAAACTACCTGAAGGAGAAATATCACAGGGCTCTGAAGGTGGATCTTCTGCGGGGAGCGGGGAACAGCGCTGCCAGCCGAGGGGCCATCGCCGAGACCTTCAGCTCCATATCTCGCAAGGAGCTGGTCCATCTGGAGGACTCCCCTGATTACTGCTTAGAAAACCGCACTCTTGGCTTGCCGGGCACAGAGGGCCGCGAATGCCTCAAGAAGGGCAAGAACCTGAGCAAATGGGAGAAGCGGAGTTGCAAAAGACTATGCGGCGAATGCGGGCTGGCTGTGGAGGAACGCAAAGCTGAGATGGTGTCGAGCTGTAATTGTAAATTCCACTGGTGCTGCGCGGTGAAGTGCGAGCAGTGCCGAAAGACAGTGACCAAGTACTTCTGTGTGAAGAAAGGAGGCCAGCGGGGCAGGAATGAGAGTGCTAGCAGTCGCAGGAAGAGCCTCAGACTGAGGAAGAAGCACTGAAATGTTATGTTGTCATCCTCATCATTTTCCTTCTGCCACCATCTTAATTTTTTTTTATCACAACACCCCTTGTCAACAAGCCCTCTCTGCCTGTGCAGGAAATGTATTTTGGAAAAGTTTATCTGACATGCAAACTAAGACCATCTTAAAGGTGCATTATACATAATTGCCAAGGACTGATCTGAGTGAAAACTCAACTGGTTAAAAAATGTAATAAGCATGTAATTTGATAATTGAAACTACATCTGACTGACTGATAAATTATGTGCTTATCCCGCATTTTTTTGGTAACTGCGTCTTAATAGTCCTCACTTAAATCAGGCCTTGGTCATTTTTCATAGTGCACCTTCAATTGTCAGTTTTGTATTGAAGGTTAATGACAGGGGAATGAGCACACTCCCTACACGATAGAGAGGATGAGAAGGGGAACTTTTAGAACTTTGTAGATTTTTTGGGGGGTATAAATTTATTTAAAATATATTTTTGTACTTTTTACAATAATATTTTGAAAAGTCACTGGGCATATGAAAGAATATTTAACCGACTAATTTTTTTTCTTTTTCCCACACCACGTTTTATTTATTTGTCATGCATCAGCAAAGGCTTTGGGGAGATAATTATTCAAGTTTTGAGTAGTGAAAGATCTGACTATGAAGCACTGGCATGATAAACCTCTAAAATGATTTTCAAGAGCAAACCATGTGTGATTCTTACAGCTCCCTAACCCATTCAGCCCAGCACTCATCTATGTCTCAACAGCCACTGTCAATATTTGATTACAATTTTACAATCTTTTATGATGATTCTGGCCACAGTCCACTCTCCCACCATCTGGCTTGCCCACACCTGTTTTGCCCATTTTGTGTATTTAATTGTATATAAAATGAAGCACTTTGTACTGTACATTGTTAATTTATTGCACAACATTTCCTAGTTTTGCTTTATTCTTAGCTGTCTTTGTGGTTTGTTTTCTGTTCAAATGTAATTAAAGAATAATAAATCCTTAAACCTGAGATATCTTTCAACATGAAGAAAGTACCACTTATTCAAATGAACATATTTTAACACATTCTTTGTGACAGTAATTATTGACAATCTCCAGTACACAGAGCAACCTTACTCTTCACATTGTTCACATCGGGGACAGGATGCCCCTGGGGCAAAGCAACAAGAATAGAGAACTTTTCACCATACTCTTCCTTCCATCACGCCTTTCTCAATTTCGCCTCTACAAATACCTCCCGTTCTCTCCCTCATCATGGTAATCCTCAAAGAGCCCCCTAACTCCCCAGTGCTTGGAACTTTCTTTACTGTTTAATACTAGTTTAATTAACTTTGTCCAGACAAGAGTAGGGGTGTGGGGGTGGAGGGCATGAGGCAAGTTGCCCTTAAAAATCATCCCGCCTCTAATTTTATATGCTAATCTCCTTTTTCACGCCACCCCTCCTTAGGAGTGGGGGAAAGAAATGTTGGGAAAACTTGGGGTTGCCTGTGCTGGGCTTCCTGCGGCTGTTTTATTTCTGGGCCCACCTATTTGGATCCTTTCACTCCTCTAGGGCCTTCCTTTGCTCGATTTAACAATGAATGCAGAGCTAATCAGCTCTCTCGGAAATGCACCACTGTCGAGGAAGGTAATCCCTTCTTCTCTACTCTCAATGGGCTGTCGCCTTCTAAAGGGCTTTGGGAAAAGGCTTTGCACAGATTCACACTGTTCGCTCAAAAGAAGTTAGTTCAAGTATTGTGCCCAAACAAGTGGGTTTTATAAACAAATGCTTGCCAGGATACTCACCCCACCTGCAAGTAAAAAGTGCCAGGCCCAGGCACACTAGCACATGGCAGCCGAAGCCAAGGCCCTTAAGACGAGATGGGACATGAAAGAGGAGATTAGAGGTCCCATTGAGAGGGGGGCGTTCATTTCTGCACCTTCCTCTTTTTACTCAATAAAGTGTCAAGGAAACACCTTGTTGACATCTTATTTACCAAATAATGATCATAATCAAAACTCCCCCTCCTCTGATGACCCCTGTAGGCTGGCTGGATTGCTCTGCCTGGCATGCAGCAAAACCCTCTCATCGACAAAAGAACCAGCATACCATACTTTTGCCCCGCAGCTCTGTGGAAGCTCTGCAATTCACTGGGACAGCCAGGGAGAGACACGCCATAGCCCCTCTCATACACTGAGGAACCTCAAAATGTGGATTTCATAGTATTTTAAAGGTACCACAAAAGACATAACAATTATTTAATTATTTGTTTCACTTTGCAACAAATCAGATTTTAGCATAGTGTGTGAAATTCAATAACTTATTCATCTTTACATTTGGAGAGCTCATTTGTAAAAAAAAAAAAAAAAAAAAAAGATACATGCCGTTCCTGAAAAGAAAAAAAAAAAGAAAAGAAACTGAACCGACCGTACTGTTACTGTATGTAATGCTTCACACACTGAATCCAAGTCAAATATTACCTATGTACAAGCTTACTAGTATGATTTTCTGATTAATTTTACTTGGAAAAACATGTTTCATAGAAATTAATACAACTGGAGTTATATTTTCGCAAACAATCTTTTCTTTCTTTATTCATTAATGTGAGCCATGGATTACTGACATGAGTTAGTCCACTCTGTAAGCCCACATGTGAAATAATCACACAGAGGAACGTGTGGGCCTCGGTGTCCCAGGGCCATACCTGCTGACACAGCACTCAGTGGATGTGTGGGAAAGCCTCACAGATGAGCACGTTTGGCCCGTTCAAAGCCCAGCTGTTTGCCACACCTGTGACACTGTCCACTTGTTCAGGCAGGATCAATTCTGCATCAGCAGCAGAGATGAAAGAGGGGCATTTGAAAATCTGGACTAATCCCGGTCTAGTGGGTGGGATATGCCGGTAATACCAAGCTTAACCTGTGGACTTGGTTTCAGGTCCTGATCTGCAGGTTCACTCTGCACAGAAATCTGAGCTGCATAGAACAGAGTGAGATGATCATCATGCTTACAATGCACTGGTGACTATGGCTCAGAACGTTTAAATAGCACTGACCCTATAATCCTCCTGCTGTACTTTTAAGATTTATGTTGACTCATGAGTGTGTGCTGATGCTTTAACATGAAGGACCAACTAGAGATTTATACAAACAACCAGACACACTTGCAGTTTAAGGCAAAACATTGACATGAAAGACATGCACCACATTTCTTTTTATTTTCTTTCTATCCTAGTTGCTTTTCTCTCTGTCACACATGGGCTCAAATGCATGCAATCACGCATTAAAAAAGGTGAGGAAGTGACAGATGTCCACCTTGCTCGCCCACATGCAAGCCCATACTTTGCCCTTTATAACCACATGTGGGACAAATAAAACATGAATCATGGCTCAGACACACAACCTGCAGGGCCAGAGGTCTGGGGCCCTGTTTCCCCCACCCAGAGAGTGACATGACCTCCGACCAAGGCAACTGATCTTCCGTCTCTCCTCCATCTAAACCTCTGGGTGTCAGGGTGGGGGTGCTGGGCCTGCCAGGTCCAGTTTGTAATGAGGCATGAGCCCGAGGTGACGGAGAGAGAGAGGTGACACTGTGGAAATGGGAAATTAAGAGGAAACTGTCTCTCACAGCTCGGATGGTTGATTTTCAACTCTTGTTGGCACTGGAGGTCACGCGATGCTGAGATATAGAAAGCTGTGGCAGAGATCTACCATTAAATTTGTATAATTGTTCGGAATTTTAATTAACAATATTAGTAACACTTGTCTTTACTCTGCTATTTCATTTTGAAATAGCTGATGAAATACGTCTGTTACAATCAAAATCTGATTTTTGTGTTGGGTTGGAATCTGTGATAGCAGCACCCACTGATGTTCAACCTGTCTTTTAAAATACTTTTGGGCCCTTATACCACTCTGTTACATATGGATTAGATTTTTAAAAAACAAACAAACAAACAAACATGAAAAAAGAGCATAATTCTCTCAAAGTATTGCAAATGAAGATACAATCAATAAAAAAAAAGATGAAGCAAACTACTTTCACTGCTTGAGAGAATCCTTGACTAATAGGATTTATGGCTTAGGGGTTCTGGACACACAACACTTAGAAGGGTGAGGGTCAGTATGAAGGTACAGATGACTGGGCCATCAATCTCCTACTCTAAATCAGTTTACAAAAAACAGAGAAACCTGCAGTTACTGGTGTTGTCTTATGTTGTAGATACTTAAGCTATAATTCAGGGTTACATGACATACCTTAATGCATTGCACTTAGCGATATAATCAAAGACATTTTAGCTCTAGAAACATCAACCAGATATTTACAGCAACTATAAGGCACTATCAGTTATAAGGAAACTCCTGCATTGTATCGCAACAGTAGCTCTTCGACCAATTCTTTGTTTTGACAAGAGTCCATCTTTTGGGAAGAAGAGAGCAGTGATGTGTGTTGTTCCTATCAGCAGGATTGAGATACAAGCTCTGTGGGCTCAGCAGGGTGGTCGGTCCCCCAGCCATGGATATCTGTGGAGATTGGGAGAAGAGGAGCATCAGAGGGATCAGGTCAGCTCAGCTCACTGGTCTGCAGAGGAAACACTAAGCATGGGAACCCACCGGGGGGCCCAAACTAGTCCCTGGGGTGGAAATCTGCTGGGGAAGCCTGAAAAGATGCCTGCTGATGCAAAAGCTGATAGCTTTAAAAAGCTGTCCCGAATCTGTCCATGCAAAAAACACACAGCACATCACATTCTAAAGTAAGGGTTATGTTTAAGGGGGGAAAAAGATCAAAGTGATTGATAAGATACACAGCACTCCAGCTAACTCCACCTATCCAGACTGTTGATGACGAAGTGGGGGAAGGCTTCATCAGTTCAGCTGATCAGTCCACTGAGCAAGGTACAGCCTGCACTGCGGGAGACAGAGAGAGAGACTTTTGACTGTTATCACCTTTATGAAAACATTTCCAAAGCTACAGATTCAACTAAAACAAAAATCTACTCACCACATACATTATAAAAAGAGATTAAATAGAAATAAAATGATACCCACTGCCTCTCTCCTCAAACACACTCACTATCAATATCCAGAGACCCCTCCTTCTGACAACATTACATCAAAACATTACATTTAAAAAGCGTCCCAGTCACAAAAATTAAAAAAAAGTTCCCCATCCCTCAATGTTCTGACAGCCTCACTTACACAGCAAACACTCTGAAACCCCTCTCTGTTATTCACCAAACTGTAATATTCAAATTCAGCCCTAAGGCACACAGAGACCAGCCCCTTAAACCCTGACACCACCTCCACCAGCCCCCGCCCCTGCAGCCTGTCTCCTCTGCTGAGACAAATGTCCAACTTCTCCAGCCACAAAAATTCAGCGCCCCAGGATGAACAGCCCCACGGAGAAAACGACTCCCATCCTCCCACAGATCCCAGACACCGATGCAAAAAGCGGCGACAACCTGTTACACTCAGGAAATACACGACACACAGCCTCGCTGATATTACAGTGATATTACACTTTTCCATGGAAAAGGGGCATTGGATCCATTTTGTTAAATAAAAAAAATGTTGGCCAGTTTCTTTACTTGTATTAGTGACTCTATAATTTTGTTTGAGAAATATAATTTGACCAAAAATATGTTTTTTTTGACAAATGATGAAATAAAAGAGTTCTCAGTAGTGGCCTTTAGACTTTTGGACCCCACTGTACTTCTATTTACTATGCCATTCCAACCCATGCATGCAGTGTTATGTTCTCTTTCATTTTTCCCTGCAGTCCAAACTCAGTGCAGTATTCTCTAGTTCAGCTTGCAGTCAGTGGAATAACTCTGGTTCCAACACAGAACCATGTTCATATTGCTATCTGAATGAAAATTATTTCTTTAATTCATTTTTTTTTTTTTTTTTTTTTACAAACTGCTTTACGTGTAGGTTAGATTACTACTCCAAAAACAGGCATACTGGCATTGTCCAAATTTCTACTTTTCATATACCACTTTTCTTCTGTGCTTCTGTTTTGTTAATTTATTGAGTTTTGTGATGTTTCATGTTTAATGTGATCTGGAGCAACCAACCGAGTTGAAGCCAATAAAACAGCAACACTAATTCAGATTCTGAAAGAGGTGTTTAAAAGGGTCATATTTCATGTCACTTTACTGAAAATAGCCTACACATCACTGACAACATGAAGCCATCATCGATTTCTGTCTATATCTGCTGGCCAACCCATTGTCCTCAGCACTAACTACCAGAAAATGACGCAATAGCGCCCTCTAGTGGAAGTTGCAATGTGTTACAGCAGATGTAGTTACTCCTCCAGCAATTCAGGTGTCACTGTTCCTCATTCTGCGCATGAAATTCTCCAAGTATTTCCTTGACTCCTTTGGTTGGTGTCGTTTGTTCTGTGCCTGTCAACGCTGTGTTTACATCTACATGCAGCGGAGCTAAAACGACGCTGCGTTTGCCGTCTGGAGAGCAGTTTGGTTTTCTCTGAGTCTTATTCCGCCGTGGAGGAGACACTTTGTATCACACATCCGCCGCTCAACCTCCAACCGAGCTGGGTTTTGTCCCGAAGAGGAGCCAATTTCGGACTGTTTTACTGAAAGGAGGTCGGGGGTTTGAAGCTGTGGTAGTCGACGGTGATGGCAACGGCAACGGTGGTGGAGACCGACCCGACCGCAAGCGAAGGCGGCGCCGCTTTCTCCGAGGTCCAAAACACGGGCTGGAATGAGTCTCAGCTCCGAAAGTATCCCTTCCCAACCAAGCCCATCCCCAGACTGTCCCACACAGACCCCAGGGCTGAGATGCTCATAAACAACGAGGTAAACTCCGCCGGCTACACAACTTTACGCACCCTGATGCTGTATCTACGGATCCTCCGCTCTGCTTTTGATGGTTCAGATGGGTTGAAAGACCTTTGCTAGTTGTGTCAGACGACTGAGGGCACAGATCGATTAGGGAAACTCAAACCAGTTCATATCCAGGACCCCAGATAGATCACGTAATGCACCATCCTCTCGTCTGATAGCATGTATGGACATCTGAGTGGATGCTTGTGCTGCAGAATTCAATATCTCATTATTCTGTGGGTAGGGTGGTATGACTAGGGGGAGAAAGAAACCTAACTTAAATGAGTCATCTTTATGAGTGACCTCATTTTGATAAGAGTGATCATGCACTCCTCTCCGTTTTTCTGGGCTCCTCCTGAAACACGTCAGGGACCCCAGGGTGTCCCTTGGTCCCAGTTTGGGAGCCACTAGCATTGGGAACCCTGGCCTGCTCTTGAATTAACAGCAGATCGGATCAAGTGTGCCTGGCTCAAGATTAAGGTTAGAAACCCATCTCATTAAACATAGCAGAGCTCAGTTCATTGCTGTCGCCTTATTGCAGTAGTCTACATTTGCAAAACTGACCGTCTTCCATAACAGGTAACAAGAAATAAGTGTCTTTTCCACTATTATACAAAAGATGCAACAGTGGTGATTTCCACAGTAGTTTTGTTGGGTAACAACGTGCCTGTATTGGTTGTGAGTGACAGCATTGTGGAAATGCACTTCTTATTTGTTTGTACATGTTCAGGACCTGCATGTCACCACAAATGTTACATCCCATCCGCTGCTGGTGGAAGAGCTCTGGGCGTTGTGTTTGCATGACAAAATTGTAAACTTACATCACTTCCATTATGTGACTGAAGCTGTACAAGCAGAATAAGGGCAAGGCTGATTTTTTTTTTTTAGGTAGACAAACCAACCTGTAATGGTCAAAATACAAATGTGAGAAAAAAACAAAAAACAAAACCACATTATCAGCAGGACCTCCTTGGTACTGATCAATTTTATTGCCTCTTGACAGTCAGCAGCTTGTTTAACATTAACAAAAAGGAGCCTGTACAGAATGAGTTATTATGCATGCCATGATCCTCCCCATGAATGAGTGGGTATGCTTTTTCACTTTTTCATTAATGTGCCTTTCAAGGAAAATGACACCCCACTCACCAACTCCTAAAAGGATCTTATGATGAATTGTATCACAAAAAGGCTACACTTATTTGCCTCTCTGTGATTGCATTTTAGGCTCAGTGGGTTTGAATGCCCGCTAGCACCACACAGACAGTATTACTACGACTAAGAAACACACCACAGGCACAGTTTGTGTTGTGATAAGGAAACCCATTCTCTGTTTTCATTGTTGAATGCTCCTTTTATCGTTGGCAGCTTTTGCCCCAATTCAGGGGTTAAAAAGAACAGGGAAATGAACAAAAGTGTGTTATCAATGAGTTTCACTCAGTAACAGGCCAGATCTGAATTCTGTTACCCCGTCCATCTAGTTGTTGTTATTGTATAGAAATAGTTATTTTCAACACTTTTAAAACTACGCTGGCTTCAAAAGATCCTTGTCACTTGGCCCACTAACTGTGTGATGTCTGTGTTGTAGCACACTAACCTATGTCGTTTTTCTGCACTTATAAGAGTTACTGTAGAAAACATTGCTTTTTACAGTGACCCTACCACTTGACATAAGGCCTTGGTTTAGGGGACATTTTTTAAATTATTTGAGTAACTGATCTTTTACCAGCAGTTATCTATTTTTCATGCTGTGTCCAAAACTGGAGGGAAAAAATGAGCACTAATACATTGTTCTTGATCTAGAAATTCTACTCTAAGGCTACATTTAGATAGCCAGGAGAATGTGGCCTAAATCAGTTTTTTTCTCAAATGTGACACATCTAATATTTTTATACCAGTGTGATCAGCAGAAAGCCACACTGAATCTGACACCTCCTGAGTCCTAAACTGAGAGACACTGAGGTTGCAAATGTAATAGATATTAAGGGAAGATGCTTCAGCCAAAGCCCCCTTTTTGCCTTCTTGTCCTCAACCCGACCGGCTGACGGACTGTTTCTGCGGAAACTATTTGAGAAATGAATGCCTGCACCACTGTTTAAATGGACTGTTGTGCCAATGGCATTTTCCGTCGTTCAGCAGCATGCTTGTTGTAATTGTGGGGTCATGGTACAGATTTTTTCACAATGATGTCCGATACGGGTCTCATGCAAAGATGAATGTGAGCAGTCAAGCCCAGAAGATCACATCTGAGGGAAAAAAATCAGAATTGGGTCACTTCAAACCGCTGTGAGAACGTCCTAGAGGGGAGCTTTAAGTCTGTTTTCAAAAGATCATAAACAGGTGTATGAACTAAAACGTGCAGAACAACAAGGTTAAATATTAAAGTGAACTTCTGGATGAGTCACAGGTAATGGAAGAATAATTGCAGACTCGGGTCATAGAGTTAACGTATTTAAAAAGATATCTCTTTTCAATGATCTTATTCATGGGGGTAGGGTTTGCTCTCTCTCTTTGCTATAATGTCCTTAAGGAAGATAGATGTGAATGGGAAACTCCTGCAAGTTTGGTTATTTTTGTGTTTGGCAGCCTAGGACCCGTACATATCCTTTTATTGTTGTAGCTACAGCACATGGTGTTCCCTAATACATTGCATCTGTTATTATGGCTTAAATTAGGCATTAGTGTCCTTTGCCTGGCTGAGGAAAAATGGGAGAGGCCATCTCAAAATCTCAAAACATCATTAGGGTTTTCTGATGATTAAACCCAGGACTTTGTAGAGTGAAACACACATAACCTGCCTGAGGTGTTGTATGGATGAGCTTCCACTGAACTTGGATTAGAGCTGGACTAAGAGATTTGAGCAAACTCATCATTTGCTCCTGCCCTATATCAATAAATTAATGAATTACAGTTTAATAATCTATCCTTACAATTAACGTATATCCAGGGTGTGATACAGTCCCTTGTTGCCATTTATGTTATTTTACTGGTATTACAATATGATTTTCTGTGGCTTTTTGAACCTGCTGCTTCATATTGTAAAACCCTGCTGCGACATGTGTGTGGTAGCTCTCTAAAAGCAAAGCCACACAAATGGCTCACATTGGTGGCGACCACAATATTGTAAAGTGTTTATACTGTTTACCGTCGAGGGAGTGAGTTCAATCTCGTTTCGTTTCAGGCGTAATCACGAGAAAACTAAAAAAAAAAAAAAAAAAAAAAGAAAAAAAAGAATGCCGGCTACGTGAGCGCGCGTGCGTGAGTGAATGTATCGCGAGCCCGAGGTTTAAGGATGCTGATGAGATGTCCAAATAAGGCTCGTCCATTCAGTCCCCACTGAAATCCTTCACATCAGAGCCGAGTGGTGTGTGTGTTTCCACCGTGCACGTACCAGGATACGTGCAAGTTGCAGCTCTCTCTCTATAAACATATACATTTGTAATATGGATTGCGTTGTGTTGCACCGCCGCAACAGTTAAATCAACCTATCAAAATAAAAGCCCCGCGTGTGACCGCGCCAAACTAGAAGCCTTCACGTAAATGCGCGTCTGAGCTTTATATTTTCCTGCACTGAAAGCTTCCTCAGCAAGCCTGTGTTGAAATGATCTGATCTCACACTTCTGGCTGTGAGTGCAGACGCCGTGCGCTCGCCTGTGAAACCGCGGAGTGGCTGCGTGCGGGGAGAGACGCGGGAGCGCGCCTGTGGGTGTACGTTCAGTTAGTCACGTAGCACTCGCTACCTAACCCTTAACCCTTATTATGTCCAAAGGGACCGCCAGAGCTGCAGCCTGGCACTTACACGGAAACACCCACCAGTGATGTGATGTACATGTGTGCATGATGCGTCTCTCCGAATACAAAAGGCTCTTTTGATTGCGACAGAAACATGAATAAAAAAAAATATTTAAATGTGTGGAGGATCAGCCACAAGAACACTTGCATGACTCAGAAGCTGTGGATTTTTTTCCCCCTCAGTTGATGATAATTTCTTGGAATTATAGGATTAAAGCTGTAAACAATAAAGTGAAATGTCAACAGTTAATTTACAGCATAAAATGGGGATATGTAAAGTTGTAAAGTTAAAGAAAGAACGTAAATTTCTCTTGGTGTGTTTTGTGTACGTGTGTGAGTGCGTGCATGTTGTGTTTGGTATGTTTTGGTGTGTGTGGAATGTGTGTGTGTCTGGATTCATGGAGAGTGAGTAATGCAGTGTGAGAGTATTACGTGCTACTGATACAGGTCTTATTTGTGTCTCAAAGTTGGTGGGATACTTTACATTAGATAGGCCCTATTCATTTGCACGAGATCAATTTATTCAATCTGTTTTCAGGAGCCGGTGGTTTTAACAGACACAAATCTGGTGTATCCGGCTCTCAAATGGGACATTGGGTACCTCCAGGAGAACATCGGAAGCGGGGATTTCTCCGTCTATATTGCAGAAAACCACAAATTCCTCTACTACGATGAGAAAAAGATGGTCAACTTTGAGAACTTTGTGCCCAAATCGCGACGAATGGAAATGAAATTCTCAGAGTTTGTGGACAAAATGCACAAAACAGAAGAAATGGGAGGAGAAGAGAGGTGAGCCACACTTGTTAAGTACATGTGTTTGTTCGAGCGCGGTGCGTCTTCAGAAGAACCCAGGATTTTGATGCTTAATTGAAACAACAAAGTCTCCCTTTGAACTGTAAACAGGAATGTAACCCAAGTGTCAGAGACAAGACGGGATGTAGGCCAGAGTGTTTGTGCTGCAGGTGTGCTTGACAGTGGAGGGTGTTTTCTCTCATGAAATCTAATGCAGTACAGGAAACTGCAGGGAATGACTAAGCATTCACACAGGAGCATCTGCGGGACACCCTAGCTCTGTGACCTGACTTGGCCGGGCCGCTCACATTTGGATCACTTACTGAAGTGAACCTTCCCTTTGACTCACTGACACTTTTAGCAGCTCCTGCCTATATATATGTTTACAACACACTCTTCCCTTCCCTCGTGTCTTTTTTTGTGGTTTAAACAAGATGTGCTCTGCTACACTAATAATGATACTGCAGTGTAAACCTGCATATCCTGCTGACACATGCAGAGCGCTTTTGAAAGTCAGCTGCACCGTGATGTGTTCTGGATTTGTGACTTTATGTCTCTTTTCATGCTGTTTCCAGGGTATACCTGCAGCAGACGCTGAATGACACAGTAGGGAGGAAGATTGTTGTTGACTTCCTAGGTTTCAACTGGAACTGGATCAACAAGCAGCAAGCCAAGAGAAATTGGGGACAGCTGACATCCAACCTGCTGCTCATAGGCATGGAGGGTAAGGGCCCCGCAGGCAGTAGTTATCCAATGAATAACTGATGTCTTCTAGTTTCTGCTGTATGATGCTGGATGAAATGGCCTCAGGCTGTGTCTAAATGATTTATCTTGTTTCTGTAATTTTAGATGTCTGTGTTGCTCCTTCCGGTGCGATCCCACTCAACATTTTACACACTTATATCCACATTCTTCATTCATCCTCTTTTCACCACAGGCAACGTAACGCCAGCACATTACGATGAGCAGCAAAACTTCTTTGCACAGATCAAAGGCCACAAGAGATGCATCCTCTTTCCTCCAGATCAGTTTGAATGTCTCTACCCATACCCTGTGCATCACCCCTGTGACAGACAGAGCCAAGTAAGCCCACGACATGCAAATTCCACCTAGATTTTATAAAGTGGGCTTGACTTGATTTTTTTTGGTTCCAGAATAGTGATTTCTGGTTTAGGCGATCAAGATCAGTCAAGTTCAGACAGGCTAAGATTAAGCAGTGACTGAAATGAGCTGTGAAAAAGTGATTTACCATGGATTCACAATGAGAGAAACTATGTGCATCACATAGAGGCGAGTGTATGGTCTCTTATTTGGCTGAAAATGTCCAATATATACTTTCATCCCAGAATTTTTAGAAAAAAAAGAGAATTTATGTTATCTTTTAACCAAGACAACTGAATGAGATGTGTTCATATTTTCTAATGGATATACATTCTTAATTTATAGGTTGATTTTGATAACCCTGACTATGAGAGGTTTCCCAACTTCAAAAATGTGCTTGGCTATGAGGCTGTTGTGGGTCCTGGAGACGTGCTCTACATCCCCATGTACTGGTAAGAGGTGCTTTCATGGTCCGTCTAGCTCCCATGTCTGTGGAGATGTGAAAATGTTACACGCAACCATTACTTTCCATACAAATCAGCGTCACCAAATCACTTCATTATCCCTCAGGCAGCGAGTCTCCCGGAAGCCTTGCCATATGAAACATTTTCATGTCCTCTGCATTTGAATGTGATATTCTTTGATTTAGCTGATAAACATTCTTGTGTCAGAAAATTATTCATCCATTTTCTATTACTGAACGTTAATTGTGCCTGACTGATTGGCCCAGAATCTGTAAACATCTGCTGTGTCAAAAGCAACTGAACGCTGCAGGAATAATTATTTAAGAATAAAGCTGTCCTGTTACAGCATAAATTGGCAGTGACCGCTTGGTATTGGCGCAGTGGCAACAAAGGTGGAAAACCCTGATATGTAGTTTTATGGCCCCAACGAGCAAGCCCCAAAATGCTGCCCTTGGGCCAGAACCACTTTACTCTGCTGTATCCCACAATGCTTCACTGCACGGCTTGCTTGTTGGTGAGCCGAGCTGGCTGTGTGTGTGATGATTTCCTCTCCCCATGTCACACAGACTGCCTCCTGCTGCAGGCAGTGGAGGGAGAAATATGGTGACATTTCCATAAGAAAACTTGTGAGAACTACTAGCTGGCGCTCAGTAGAGTGTTTACTTCCATGGGCGCGATGCAGTTGTCAAGACATGCGAGTTCCAGATGTTGAATTTTCAGCACAAGTTCATAATTTCTTCCATGCCTCATTACTAACTTGTTTCACGTCAGGAGATGCACACGTTCTCATGACTGTATGTGGAATGACACATGAAATAGGCCTGTTCAAATTCTCGCCACTTCTAAGTGTTTTATTGGAGCACCACATGGCCAATCAGCTCTGTATTTGTTCAGCAGCCGTGATGAGTGTCATCCACTGTGCATAATTTTGGAAAAAATAGCAGGGCAGATAGGTGAAAACCAGATATGAGCTCTCGAGTGCTTCCATGTTGTTTGATAGGTCCAATAATGGAGGGTTTGCCTCTTATCTCTGCTGATCGAGTTGGATGGTGTTACATGAATCCCTTTCGAAGTTTTATGCCTTTTAGTGAGAACCCACATCCACTGCCATGCCCTCTGCTGGGAAGTCCCTTTGAAAAGTTAATCAGTTCTTCATTCACCATAACTAACCTTTCCATTTCGTCTAAATTTTAGATATCTTGATAATGGACAGACAAATAGTTGGAATGGGGCAAAAAAAAAAAAAAAATCTAACCTGTGTGTGAGCAAGAGGATTGTCCAAGCAATCAAATGGCACCAACTTGTACCTGGGCACTTCCAGTAGGCACCAATCATTTGCACAGTGTACAAGCCAGTCAACAGTTTCAGAAAAGTGGGCATTCCTGTATGGACAAAATGACCTACCACTGAGTCTGCATCTCTCAAAACTAAATGAAACTTAATCGAATAAAAACACCCCAAGAGAATTATGTATGGGGAAGTAACTTTGCTTGTTCCCACCAGGCTGTTTGCTTCTGCTTGCAAGCTGAAAGATTGCTCATGGAGACGAAGATCCCCCATGTGAAAATGTGCAACTGTGCTCATTTAAAGTGGCATGGTGCCCTTTCTTGTGGGCAGTGCTCTTGCTTATGTGCAACTTCTCACTTATTCTTGCGAGTTTTATCATGGAAATGCAACCTTTGTTTTGAAAATGCTGACCTGGAGAAATGATGCCAAACATTTATTTAACACCGCTTACCTACCATACTGTCTCTCTCCCCCACAATGAGTGCCTGAGCCGACCTGGACCCTCCTCATCATCACACTCTTTAGGCTGCCACCCTTGTTACTCTTACTTCTGCCTTTAGACTGCCTCTTTCAGTGTCTCACTGCCATTCATGATGTTGACATTCAGTATAGGAATTTTGTCTTGCGGTAACATATAGAAATTGTAGAAAATTGTTCTTTAGTGGTGAGCCAGGACTTGTTCAGTTTAACTAATTAATTCACACTTTCTCCTCTTTTCCTCAGGTGGCATCACATCGAGTCGCTGTTGAATGGTGGAGTGACGATCACTGTAAACTTCTGGTACAAAGTATGGACCTTTTTAATTCACTAGAACCGCATTCAAATACCTCTCTCATCCTTGCTGTTGCATTTACAAGTGGTTCTGCTTTCTAATCAGGCCTTATTAAGTGTTTTTTTTTATAAACATCAGCGTACTGACTCCTTTGTGCAGGGTGCGCCTACACCCAAGAGGATAGAGTACCCTCTGCGAGCTCATCAGAAGGTGGCCATCATGAGAAATATTGAGAAGATGCTGGGAGAAGCGCTGGGAGACCCACATGAAGTAAAAGCGGTTGTTTTTATATCTTTATTAACTTATCTAACCGACAAATGATACAAAAATCTCTGCAGTCATCACTGTGCACAAATGAAACCTGGACGTCACTCCTCCGCCTCAGTTTCTAGAACATCAAACCAGGTTCCAAAGCTATTCCACATTTAGGTCGTCTGTTGGGAATGGAGCATGCATGAAATCCCAGTGGCACGCTGACCCTTCCAGCAACCCAATTACTGGAAATATTTATGGCTTACCTGATTTAGTACAAAGGAAAGAGATATGACAGGCCAGTATCAAAGGACACTGAAAGAATGCAGGATGTAGCTCTCTTACTGTTGGATGTATTTTGTTTTTGATATGAAATTGCCTAGCGTAACTGAGAATCTCTTTGTTTTTTTGTAGGTCGGACCTTTACTGAACTTGATGATCAAGGGGCGGTATGACCAGGACTTCAGCTAGAACCACATCACAAAAAAACATTAACCAGACTGCTGCTGAACATGTGTGCGCATTAAAGTGAAACTGGTTCACGTGCACTACGCACTCTGACTTTGGAGCTACCATTGCATGGCAGTAAATGGCCACCTTGAAAGACATTGAGACCACTCTGCTTTGTCTCTCTTAGCGCTGTTTTCATTGTAGATCCAACGATGACATGATAAACAATTTGACAAGGAACTTGGCCCCTGCAAGTGTTTTTTTTTTTTTTTTTCTCTTCA
>OMLB01034909.1:8533-24122 GCA_900302555.1 Myripristis jacobus | reverse complement strand
TCTCTTCAGAGGCGGCTTAATTTAGCTAATCTTCACTAAAATCCCGATACATTTATGTGAGTCAGTGTTCTTTCAACATTGTTGTAATAAAATATTCATTCTTAAAACAGTTCTAAGCACATCAACGGGACTATGTAGTCAGACTTTAATAATGACGCATGTTCAGGTGTATTTGGCCACCCAGTCAGTACAGGTGGTCCGAGATGAGTACCTTTTGGGGAACCTTTCATCATCACTTTGATCACTAAATAAGTGAGTCCAGGCTTGGGATGTGTGGGAATTTGAATATTACAACACATTTTCCATGACAGTATACGAACATAATTGTGGTTTGATAACAAAATGTGCAGATTTCTTCCTGCACTTCCTCAACTTTGGGTGTTACAGGTGCTCTCCACTTTTAACCTGTAAACAAATTTAGAACTGCTTTAGCTCTTACCTATAAAGATGACCATTTTTTCCTTTTTTTTTTGGAATATGCCTTCATGTGACTGTAAGCTGCGTTCTCTGTAGGCCAACTAATGCTGTGGTTCTTGGGAGTGATCAGCAAGAATATGCTGTTGTAAACAAGAGGGCTTACAATGCTATTTGCGCAGTAATAGAAACCGAGTGATTGAAACAGTATGGAAAAACAATAGATGATGAAGAATCTTCAATCTGTGGGTGAGAATGAAAAAAACAAGCGGCTCATATTCACCTCAAGCAATATGTGACTGCTTGCACTTAATTGATTTTAGTTGAGTGATTGCTGTTATGTTTATGTTGTTGCTTGTTTGATTAATATTCCAAGTACTTTTCTTGGATGTGCTTTTCTACTTACTTACCGATATGAATTGAGGGTGCACTGAAAGTAAATGAATTTAGCAGTGTCACTTGTGTACACAGCTAATTTGAAGATTGAAAATTTCTTGCTGTTGTAATTTGGGGAGGTTTCTGTATGTATGGGTGATATTTTGTTTGGTGTGTGTGCCACATGCTACCAGCTCAGTCAAAGTTACAAAAGGGATTGAATAAAATAAGTGATAGAATTTCATGTTGATAGCTGACCTAGTAGGGCCACCTGCTGGAGTGCATCTTTTGTATCCACCATCTGACATAATGTACTGTTTATAGTGGTGCCGTTCGCAGTAGCATGTCAACTTTGATTTATCGTCATCTGGTCCATGGACTGTAATGCCAAATTATATACAATCACCATTACACACTAAAAGAAGCAGGTCTGAGCTACAAATTGTGCACCAAAAGTCAAATTCCAGTTGAAAATTTTATATTTGGTTGACCCAGGTTAACAACCCCCAAAATAGCACTTATGTATAGTTTTCATGCAGCCATATTTTGAAGGACATCCAAATGGGAGAGCAACTTGACATTTATTATTGTGCAATTTCCTCGGTGCTCTTGCAGTCACAAAATGTCAATAGCACATCATATGACACAGATGGGACAGAATAATTGCATATATTGTGCTGTATGTGCCAACCCAGCTGTGTATGAACTATCAAATAGCTGTCTCAATATTTAGAAAGTTGTCTGGTTGCTCTGTGACACTTGATGAGTCAGTGGATATACGGAGAACTTGTAAGGAAATGAATATTTCCATACTTCATATACCAGTAGTATGTACATCTTCAGGGCAGGTTTTCAAGACGTGTTCAGTTCAGTCTTTGAGGTATGTGAATTGTTGTGTACCTAATGTGCATATCTATTATAAAGTACAACTTGATGACATGCCATTTTCTCTGTAAAAAGACTTCATTTACCTGATGTAAGTCAGGGGTTGGATTTTCCTCTTTATTCCCAGGTTATCCTGTTTACTGTACTATGTGCCTTGTTCCACAATGGCATGGCACTAAATATTGCTAGGACATTGATTTTTTTCCTTTTTTTTTTTTTCAAAATCATTTTTTACTCTGGCATTGAACAGCTTTACCGATGAAACTTATTAGTTCATTTAAAAAAAACCTGAGCGTAGTCTCATTGATGGATGCCTGTTTTGAACATAATGTGCTCTTAGCTCCTCTGATTAAAGTTTGACTTTGTTTGCAGAGTTCTGAAGGACTTCTGAAAGATGTGATCATTTCTTCTGCACGTAGCTTTGCAATAAACTGTTCTAACAATGCTTTCAAAATGGTGTAAGTCAATCTTTGGTAATGTCAGTGAATAATTTAAAGAATACGATACAAAGGTTAATTCTACAAAAATTAGTATTTACTACAAATTGTGTGGCAACAACAATTTTCCAAGGCAAGGTCAAGGGTGTCAAAACTCAGTTATGACTTGAACACAGCTTGAGTAATTTATACCAGTATGCTTTACGGTAACACCATCATATTACTTACAGTAATTAAAGACAACACCGTTGCCGATAATGACAAAAGTATCAGTATCAACATAACTTTTCAACACTTGTGTTACACCTACACTCAGAAAAACTAATTCTCTATTTTATACCCACCGAAAACTGCCTATAGTTTGCTCCAAATGGATGCATAAGACAACACAAAATACAGCAGTATAACTTGGCAAAAATTATGCTAATTAACAACCAATTTGTCCTAATTTACATTTAAAACTAGAATCGAGTCATAATTAAAATTTTCACAATCACAAGCAAAGTCACTGAAAACACAGATGAGATGAAAAGTTACTGAGGGGGGACCATTTTAGTAACCTTATGTAAACAGACCCTGCGAGCACCTAAAAGCACTCATCACAATAAATCCTTAAACAGTTTAAAACTTTGCAAATCTAAACATCTATATCAAAAATAAAGACAATGCTATTTGATTGAACTTATCTGACTTTAAACAACTTTAAAATCAAGTCCTCAAGCAGCACTTGTCTGTTGATACTTTACAGTCCTCCACCCAAATTATCATGCCAATAATTTCTATGATGAAAAAATAGAACTTTGAATGAAAAACGGGTTCAATGCGTGATTTACCTAACATCAAAAAGGTTAAGAACTGTAATGTCCAGAGCGAGGTCTACAGCACCACTAGAAAGAAACTAGCTATTTACAGCAATTAAAATACTTTTACTAGTTTGTTGCCATCATACCACATAATCGGTTTAGGAAAATACAAACAAATGGAAACCCGGAGCAAAGAAAAGTATGTCAGTGCAATGTCAGACCCGCTGAAATGGCAAAAAGTAGATAGACTAAGAGTTGGTACATTACACAAACATGTACACAAGCTATGATATCCCCACCGAAATGTCACACAAAATACCAACACCCCCAGGGTTAGGTGAACAGTGCTGCAAATAAAACATTGCGATGAGACGTATTTAACCAAGGCAGATAACTGTAACAAATCTGTTAAATAAGCCACTGATATACTATCAAATATCTTCTTTTTGCTTGAGTAAAATATCCAACAAATTCAGGCCCAAACAAAGGAATAAATTAAAGAATAATGTAAACAATAATGTCAATAGCTGCTCTTATAGTGATGTCTCAATCATCAATGGAATCTGTATTTCCGTGCAGGCTTGAGACTGACGTATGTCTTTTTCATGTCATCAGTCTCCTCTTTCTTCACAAGCTGGTATCGCTCCCCTTTTGTGGTTACCACCTGGTTACTGTGGTACCGAACAAGCTTCTTTGGCGCCTGTGGAGTTCATAACAGAATGCACAAAGTTTACTGTCTGAGCAGACTTATTGTGGTAATGATAATAAACCTTATGCAGCATCTTCTACATCACTGTTACAAAGTGCTTTACACAATAAAGTAAAGGTACAAATAATTACAATACAAACTAAAAAGGATAAAAAGAACAAACAGAGATCATAATGATAAAACAGAAGAAATGAATTGGAGATGATGCTATGAACAACATTAGGAAAAGGCCTCAGCATAAATATGAGTTTTAAGAAGAGATTTACAGGGAGGCACTGACTGAGCTACCCTGAGGCGTCCAACAGGGAGCTCCATATCCAAGGGGCCTGGAGAGCCAAGGCCTGGTCACCCTTGGTAACAAGACAAGTTTTGGGAACAACTAAAGGCACCCTGCCAGAAGACTGGCTGCAGTCGAGCTCATATGCAATAAACAAATCTAAAAACTAACCAGGAGCCTAACTGTGTAGCGCCTTGCACACAACAAAACTTAAATTCTGAAGATAAGGTATGAACAGGGACTTACATCTTTGGGAGCAACAGGTCTGTGTGTTTTCTTGTCATCTTCCCTGTCTACTAGCATGTACCTTGAGAAATAAAAAATAACCATGAGTATGGATGTTACAATAAAGAAACAAGCACACTATCTCTTACTAAGGAACATGAACAATCGTCAACTTACTTCTCCAGGATGCTCTCTTTAAGTTTCTGGTCAGCAAGTGAGGACATACCCTTCCCATGGTTTACCTAAGACAACAGGACAGACTGACTGTTACTAGTTTGTCACAGTGCATACCATCAGATCAGACAAACATGCACAAGGTGGGCGGTGGCTGACACTACAAGCTTCATGACTCTCAGATTGTTGCAGAAACTCACATTAAGAGGAGTGGGGCTGAGCTGGACATCCCCTTCTATGATAAGGCGCACGGCCTCCTCCATGTCTCCCTTAGCGATAGACAGGGCGCTGCGGGCCTCTGACAGACTGCACTTAGGAAACATCTCCAGCAGGTGCTGTTCCTGTGCCTCCCACTCAGACACCGGCACCTGGACAAAATATCACGCTTACATTGCTTCAACTTCAACTCAGTATCAACACTAGCAAGAGCCACGTGGAGATTCTCATGATGCATAAGAGAAACTGTTATTTCAAAGAGTCTAATGAGGAAAAAAAAATGCTGCCATGTCCTGAGGTTATTACCTTGGCAGTGGCGCCCTCTGTCTCCCCATTAAGGCAGTGCGTGTCTCTCCCTGGTGGAGGTCCAGTCGCCAGTGATGAGACTTTCAATGGAATCTCATTGGTCCCTGCCTTAGGCACACTGTTTTCTGTGTCAACTAAGCAATAAACACACAGCAGAAGATCAATATTCTGTAGCAGACATATTAGACAATATTTTCCAGCTAAAATGAGCGAATGTTATTGCTCAAACAGGGGTCACTGGATCAGTTTAATTTGAAACCCCTTGAGCATTTGTTGGTTTAAAAAAAAACAAAACAAAACAAAAAACAATCCTCGCTTGCATTTGGTACTCATACCAAGGTGATACATTTGCAATATGCGTCACAACATGATAGTTACCTGAGTTCCGGGCTGTGGCTAATTTAGAAGCCAAATTGAACATCATTTCACAGACTTTGACACTACAAAATAAAAAAAAAGACATTAAAATAAGCATAACAGTCAAATGCCAGTAAAATTATGTGGTTTTATCTCATTTATCTGTGCTATCTGTGACAATCAGAAAATGTTGAAAGTGCAGTTATCGCTCGTCTATACCTGTCAATTTCAGCAAAGCCAGGTATGTAGGCCTCTAGCATTTCAGCAAAGACCTCCACATCAAAGTTCTCCTCCACACTCTCCTGGGAGCCCAGATCCTCCAAGACCCCGGTGATATAGGAAAGGAGAACATCATCCAGTGTGCTGCAAAGTGGTTAGAGATGAAATACTGTGATTGCAATCAAGTGAGCTAGTCACTAGGAACTGCATATAATGAAGAGCTACGATCATAATCTTGGTTAAAAAAAAATGCAGATATGTGGCAACAATTTGTGGCAAACAGGCATGCCATACAATTTCCAACAACAATCGTTTTTTTAATGCAACTGTACAATCGTTGTACTGACATGCACTGTGCCGCACAAACAAACTTTTACCTGAGATCTGCATCAGGAATGAATGCCTGAATGAATTCGTGCAGGGCACCATGGATAATTTTGTGGAGGTCCATAGCGTTCTCCCGACTGTGCCGAAGAGGAAAAATAAACTTAAGTCCAACTAGCTGCAGCTGGGGTACAACAGATGGTCACACTAGTCATGTTAAACGGGACGGACTTCAAACCTCAAATAACCAAACAGCTGTCAGCCATTCACCAAACATGGCAGTGGTGCTGGGCTGTAAGTTTGCTGTTATGAAAATGTTACAAAAGCTTTTCAATGGTTATGAGAGCTTGCTGGCGCTGCACTAGCTCACACTGTAGTGGCTACTGCTGAAACTGGCATTGCCACTACTAATGTTTTCTCTAAACAAACACATCTAAGTCCATCAGCGGTATTTATTACCTTTAAGCTGCGTGTAAGAGAAGAAAACAAAACATGTTACCGCTGACTAGCTATGTTAGCAGGCGAGCTAATCGTAAATTAGCCTAATAATTGCTAACGCTCCAGCTGAGATAGTTTTAGCTAAAGCGTTAGCTGCGGGCTAGCCAGAGAGCCGTGTGAGGTGAGTGAACTATCCCAATTCGATGGTTGAATCGATTTCCTATCAACATTGGCCATTCAATCAACAACAACATCAGCATCCATCGTTACAACGTCAGCTAGCTTGTTAGCTCACTG
Source organism: Myripristis jacobus (assembly GCA_900302555.1). Taxonomy (NCBI): domain Eukaryota; kingdom Metazoa; phylum Chordata; class Actinopteri; order Holocentriformes; family Holocentridae; genus Myripristis; species Myripristis jacobus. The sequence continues at coordinate 17,666 of OMLB01034909.1, read as the reverse complement.
ACTAGCATTAGCTGAACTGGTTACCCTAACAACAATTTACAGCTGGTTGGCGTTTCTTGCTAACGATGCTAAATGCATCCCAGGTGGTAATTCATTTTAGATGTCATAGCATCCCTTAAATGAATAAACTTACTGTGATGGGATTATGGGGACATGAAGCTAGATGTTTTCCCCAGATGTGTTAGGGGAGGCAGGGTACGGGCTTTCCTCTGGTCGCCTGTTAGCTAGCCCGCACGCTCGGTTTAAAACATCCGCACGTCATTTCCTTTGATCGTAAACAAGCAGCTGCGCCAAGTTTGGTCTAAATCTTCCTTCAAATTCAGCCATTAGCTTTTATGTCAAAATAACTAACTAACGACAACTATTTTTTTGTGCTCCGGCTGTAATTCAACCCTGCAGTTTAAACCTATACATGTGCTTGGAATTGTAAGTATCACCATGGGAATGTGTAATGGAAATGACATTTGAAAGTAAAGTCACTTTAGTGTCCATCACATCAAAGACAAAATGTTTTCTCAGCCTCTGTACTTTCACAGTGCGTCAGTTACAGCATGTTCAAGGTGTAGACAGGACCACGGAAACACAGCCAGTTTCCCCCGAGAAACTGGACCGCGTCTGAAATTATCAAACAGAAAATAATATTATTTTCAGAAACATGATCATATGGTAATCTTTTTTTTTTATGTTTGGGGTCAGATTGACCCCAGACATAATAATGGGGTTGATGATATAAAATGCCGCTGCATGCAGTCTAGCTGATGTGCCAGCAGCATGTCATGTTACATTATCATTTTTTGTTAAACAATTTTCATCATAATTCACTCATTCTGTCCGAACATAATCAAAGCTTTTATGTCTATATGGAGAGCTGTGTTATGCTGATCTCAGTATAAATGAACACTTTATTAGTGACTCATATTTCTGTCTGTTGTCGTTGGTTGCTTTATTTTTTTTCTTCTGGTAAAAGAGGGTAGAGAGGTGCCAAACCGAACTGTTCAAGCTTATAATAGCATATGAATAATATTAATAATAACATATGGATTCTGTGAAGTCTATTCTGGTTATTATCAAATGTTTTTTTTTTCCTCTATAGGGGATCAAACTATTGTTTCTCATAACATGACCCATTAACTGTTTGGCCTATTTTGGCGTATTGTGTGCAGACTAATTACAGCTCGGTTTTCAGTTAACATTTCTCCACAATAAATTATAAAGTTTGTGCAACACATCTTTGGGTCCTCTCCCCATGTCTGAACATTGCTTTAGGCCGGCATTAGACTAGTAAACAGTCGACTCTCACTTGGACATTATCTCATATCTTTTGCCAGATCCATACATAGTTGATGATCAAGGTGTTATCTGATGCAGCATCAATGATGTCATTAGATCCTACTCTCAGTTACCTCCGCTGTGTTGGTATTATAGCAGATATGTACCTGTAAATCATTAATGCCCATTCAATTGTTTCCTCGCTCCCTTGGCAGTATCTCTTGCCAGCTGTAGTATTTCATCAAGCCTATGCAGGAAATATGGTACACACTACTGATAAAACAAGTAGGAACAATTCTTAACTTGGCTGAACTCTGTTTCAACTCTGAGGTCATGGCTAGACAGGTGGGGCTGAAGTATCAGTGAGGAGAGCGTGTAAAAATCTGCAGCGAAGGAGTGCATCTCGTTTTTCTCCACATTGTGTCCACAGCTGACAGTGAAAAGAATCTGCAAGGCAGGCCACATAATGGAGACACAAGCACGCACTTAAGAGCAGCAGTAATGTATTGTTAACACTTAAGGGAATTGTGACGTTAGGCAGAAAAGTGAGTCAGCACCAGTAGTTTTCTCTGAAGCTGGAATGAAGAGCCTATATTTTGCCATGTGGGCTTATTTAACATTTATCCAAACTCTTACATAGAAGTGAATTTATGCACATTGCCCAAATTGTTCCCAAAATAGAAAAAAAAAAAAATATAGAAAACACATCCCCAAAACCATACTGGGGGCTGTATATAACCCCCCTCAGATTTTCCAATTCAAATTTTCTGTGGTAAACATTTACTTATTTGAGTTTTATTAAAACTATTTCTATCTATCTATCTATCTATCTATCTATCTATCTATCTATCTATCTATCTATCTATCTATCTATCTATCTATATTACTAGGAAGCATCCCAACACTAGGTGGCAGCATTGAGTCATTGCTGACAGCAGGATCTCATCCACTGAGACTTTTTACTCTTGAGACCTGCCAGTAAAAACAACAAAAGTGATTTGTACTTATCAGAGCAGATCCGAAATTGTTTATAACACATTGTGATGGATTACTCTGATTATTTATTTATTTTTTATTTTTTTTTATTCATCCTCATCATTTATTCTGTAACCCACTCCAACCTTGGAAAGACAAAGTTGTGTGTGTAAGTTTAAAGGCAAGCTCACAAAACTGCAATGAAATTACTTGCAAACACATTTGTGCTTAAAATCGGGAAAACACAGGGAATTAGCTGCCACTGTCAGAAAATAAAATAGAGAGAGAGAGAGAGAGAGAGAGAGCGAGCACTGGCTACTTCCATGCACATGCGTCATTTTGACCATGTGAAAAATGCTGCATAATTATGTACAAGTAAGGAGAAAGTACAGATTTTATTAGACCAAACATACAAGTGAACTTAGGATTTGATAAGATAAGATAAAATCCCATAGCCCATAATGTTGTGCAAAAACTAAAGGTTCAGAATCACTTATTGGGATTTAATATGTGTAATACGTAAAATGTAATATGTGTGTAACAGTGCTTACCACATGCATATATTTTTTAAAGTCTATTTACAAGATCAAAACTACAAGTTTGTGTCAGACTGTTTTAGCTCTTCCAAATTCATTACATTTTTCTGCTTATCGGGACAAGAGCAAGGCCCTGAGCGCAACAATTTATGTGTGTGATCAACTTCCTGTTATTTATCCACATTATTCTCCCAATGTCTAGGAAGTGTTTTTAATCAAAATAGGAAGCACTTGCACAAATGAGTCAAAAAAGTTTCTTTTTTTTTTTTTTAAAATATATTCTATACATGCTAAGTGAAAAACTACCCTGAATGTGCAGTAATGGTGTGTTTACACGTCTCCCCCTGCCTATATGCTGTGGTACGATCAAGCATGTCATGCAACAATGTCGAGTCAGGGCACATAATGTGGATGTTGTACTGGTGGCACAGATTTCCATTTTCACACAGACAATGGGGACTGGGGGTAGGCAGGGGCATGTCTGAGCAAAAAAATCTAATTTCACTATTCTCATCAGAGTCACCAAACACTGTGTGAATGATTTACTGCCAAATTAATTACCCTTTACCCAACTTTAGACAATAATGTTCAGAGCTGTCTGTCGGAACAGTTCTGTAATTATTCTATTAATGTTCAATTTGCAGTTCAGCCAGAGTGACTTCATATTTAGATTTTATTATATTTTCTTAGTGAATGTGTAGTATTGCATCCACAATAGAAAGGCACAAAATTATTAGACATTTTTCAATTGAATTACCTGTGCAGCAAAGATGGAATCAGCGCATTATTTGATCTCAACACAGGAGAGAGAATTTGTTAAAATTTTAAATACTTAACACATCTGCTCAAAAGCTTTACAAAAGGTGCATTTATGGAGTGAAATCAAGCACAGTGCACTTTAATTAATTTACACTTTACTATTTAAGGTTCCCTTTGCTATCATAAGCCAGTTTTAATCAAGTCTAAGACTTTCAAGTAATCATTTCACCTCTTTCACCTCATAAATTTGGTTTTGGAGGCCATGTGGTTAAAGGCATTCTAGTGATTAAAAAAAGTACAGCATTAATAAGACTAATAAAATTCAAGTTGTTATAATATTTTTAATTTGATTACTGTGTACATTTACTGGAGTGTGACTGAGTTTTTTTTTTTAATCATAGTCTACTTTAACCATAGTTTAGACTACTTTTTCAGTGTTTCAGTTCATTCCACTGTGGCAATCTAAAACTCATTCTACCCTTACCTAATTTCTTTCTTTTTTTTTTTTTTTAAGGCACAAATGCTGAACATTAGTGACTCGGAGGGGCTTGGAGCATGAGCCGAAGCTGGCTTGTTGTCCGAGGGCAAAGCTGAGCCGATCCAGATCCGGGCCACCTGTGTGGGCTAGCCTGCCCTCCCGTCTGCCTCCTGTCCTGTTTCCAGGAAGTGGTCACCAGGCTGCCCAGTGCCCCTCGCTCCCCCCGCTTCCACCTCCCAGACCAGCCATAGGGTACAGTATGTGAGAGCGCAGGGCCAGACGGGATACACAGACACAAAGTTAGAAATCTGTGTCAAATCCTTCTGAAGAAAGTGGAATATATATTACAGAAAAACACTGATTACTCTTGATAGGCTATAAAGCATGAGCACTATTCTAACAGCAGCATTATAGTAAAAGTAGGACACAGTTTTTGGCTAAATTACAGCATGTGAAAATGAGCGGAGTACTTAATAGCATCCTTAGAAAAACATATATCCATTTGTAGAGCCTGTGTAAATTACCTCCTTAATGTGCCAGCTATTTTAATTGCAATTTTGCAGAATTTAGGTTTGCCGGGTTTAATAAGCTACAAATGATGGCCATAGTAAGTAGGGCAGTTCAATATGTATTAATACAGCTAACCTAGGTTCATCTCAGTAAGTGGGCTGGTCTGCCCTGTCTTGGTCTATGTGTCTCTGTTCAGCAGTCGATAGGTTAACCTGCCCATGGCATCCATCTTGTGTGGCCCCCCTCGCATTACCATTGATCTGAGGGAAATAAAGAGCACACGTGTTATTATATACAGCCCAGAAAAACACCCTCTCACAGTGATGGAGTGAACAGGCCAAATGTATGAAATATTGCCCCTCCGACATATTCTGTCTTCCTGTCAATAGTACAGCCTTTGCCCACAACGTAGATCGATAGGGACTTATCTTTTCATGATAACACATAACGATGTTGCCTGTTTTCTTTTTCTGATATTGAAGCTCTAATTCTACCCTGCCACCTTTTTAAATCATGCATGCTGATATGTATATTTGGACGTGCCAACATAACTAGTTCCTTTTTATATATATTTATATATTTTTTTGCTTCTATTTTGCCAAACCTTCAAGAAAGACCTACCAGTTTGAGAGATGGCAGTTATAAATTTACATGTTGGTTTTCTGGACGTTTCTCTGAAGCTTTTGGGGGTCTCTCATGTGTGAGACTGCTCAGCGGAGAGAAGACACCCCTCTGTAAAAACATCTGTTGTGGAAATGGCTGTCAGACTCCCTTTTGTGGGCTCTGTCTCTTCGTTTGCACAGAGATTGTCATTTGTTTTGATCATTTATGTGGGTGAAAGAATAATGATGAAAAATCTAGAGGATGCACCCATGCAGTCGAGCAGTCTGCAGTTAGTCAGATTTTTTTTTTTTTTAGGGAATGGAGCATTTCTCTATGAGGCATTGTGGTCTGCATATTGAGGCATATCCCTTAACTCCACGTTGTTCAGTAGAAAACCATAGCAGCGCATGTGGAATTGTAATGTCAGCGTGAATGATATGGCAAAGTAAAACTTTTCAGAAAATATTCTGCAACGAACCATTTAAATTAGCAAACATTCCCTGTATATTAAGGGAAGCCGCTTAGTATGATAACTAGAAACCTTCATTTGATTATTCATGATGTGGTGATCTTTATCATATATGAAAAGAAGTCACTGGAAAGAGAAGCTGATATTGTTATTTATTGTTTGCAATAGTTTCCATGTGGAAACTATTTCTTGCGGACAGAATACAATGATTGCTGAATTCATTCTGGCTTTTGAAAGGTTTTGACGGGTGGATGGAGGCAGCCTGTGTTATTTAATACAAGTAAACTTAGACTAAATGCTGTAAACCGGTACCGCCCATTGGAAACTATTACTTTCCAGGAGACTTATTAATCTGGTGAATGAGTATGCCAGCTGTAACAGGTGACTGTTTTTTGTCCCTGAAATGTTATTTTGATATATGGTCTGCAAAAGCTTGCGTGGTGACTTTCTCTCAGAATGGCCCAAGGTGTGGCGACGCCATGATTCTCCACCTACACAGGAAGTGTTTTGAGAGCACCTGTCCAGTAGAGCCGCGAGGCATGTCACCTCCATGTATCCCCGGGTCAACTGCCATTTATCTTAGTCAAACAGCTCCTTCGACTAATTCCTTTTCACCGCTCGACAATATTGTGCAGCCACAGCACAACAGGGAACACTGATACAACCATCTCACTCCAGGGTATTCCATTATAAAGGGCTGGATTATTGTAGGAGATTGTGTGGATCACCTTCAGACAAGGGAAGTCGGTTTTAAAACACTTGGCAATTTTATGATGCATGTATGGGCTAAATATCCATCTTTTCCCTGCAACTTTTAATTTTGGAGAAATGACTGTTTTGGCAGATTTAATACATGGCAGCATCTGAATTACATGTCCAAGTTATATATCTTGAAATACCAAGCAAAAACTCTAACCATTTAAGTCCGATAATGTCTTCATATGACATTGTGAGACAATAAAAAACAGATAAAATGCAGTTTTGGTCAGGTATATTTTCGACAGCTCCTAAGAGTGCTCTGAACACTTGTTTTCATTTGTTTTGAGTCACACCATCGTGAAAGAGGAAGACTAAACAATGCCATATGTGAGACATTTTCTCAGTTTACACACTATAACTTATTTCCATGGGTTTACAGTGTATTTCTAGCATTCAGATTGTGTCTTACATAGGCCTCTTAAAACTCTCATACCATCTTCACAAATTCTTCTGTATTATTGTTTTTTAATATTTCTAACATTTTAAAATGATTATTATTGTTTCATTTGTTTATTCATTTCTTTGTTTATCCCATTGACATGCACTATCTCTTCTTCCAGGCAGTCCTGTTGAAGAAGGCAGCAGAAAGCTAAAAGTTACTCAGAGAAAGTCCACATTAAGGCAATACCAGGTCAAGGCTCAGTGAAACAAGAGCAAGTGTTCTTTAAGATACTCTTTAGGGTATTTTAAAATATGTTTAAAGCTGGTAATGTTACCAGTTTCAAGTTGTCTTGCCGTTTGTTTCATGCCTAAGGTGCGTGGAAAGAAAAGACAGTTTTACCTTGGAGGATATAGTGTTGTAGTTACATGAGGAAGAAGATAAAAGGTTGTAAATACTACAAAAGAAATTTGATTGACAATGCCTTAAAGATAATACAAGCATATGCATTTTTCCCCTTATATAAAGTGAGGGCAGTCCAAGAGCTTCATACAAAGTGCAATGCAATTTGCAGTTATTATGTCTTCACATTCATGTAATATCAAGACATAAAAAACAAAGCACCCTGTTTTATGTTATTATTTATTTATTTACTTATTTAACCACTGGAGAGTTAATTTCATGTCCTATGATCCTATGATCTAAATATTCAGAGTGAGTCCTATTTTGAAATATAAGCACCGTCTGCATTTAATTTAGTCATAACAGCAAGATCCCTGCATGAATTATCAGGATGCCAGTTTGTGGTTGCGCGGTTCTCCTGCAGAACAGGTGAGTGTTTCAGCAGAGTGACACCTCATAAACCAGCTGATAACCTGTTCCTGTGTCTTATCTGTCTCAGACAATCCCTGGTCCCTAAGCACGTTGTCGTTTCCCCTCGGGCCCATTATCAGATCCCCTCTGTAGGCTCCCAGCAGCTGCAGTTATTGTAGGAGACTCTACTTTTATAGCCCCATGATGTCTTTGACAACACTGCAGTTTTATGAGTGAATACATGCTGGTCGTCATGATCTGTATTTTCCTGTTTTTCTTTTTTCTTTTTCTTTTTTTGACAGAGCCTATTATAGGTATCTGCCTAAAGCACAGCCTCCATCTCCAAAGGCTTTTTGTTGTTTATCCCATACATAGTTTCAAGACAAACGATTGCTACATTCAGTTTACAATAATAAAAAAAATCTATTTTTTTAGTGCACATAGAACATGTTTTTTTAAGAACTTTAAAAATGTAATTTTTCCAAGCTGTCAATTTTAAAGTTTGATTCACATTCTCAGTGGTTCACATTGGTGTTTATTATACAAACTTGCAGAATTAAAAAAAAATACTGAAGAAACCATTATTCTTTGCAATATTTTCATGACAATAGGAAAAAATGGACAATGCAGTGAAAAGCCTTTTGAGGAACCGTTGAATTTGATGCTGAGGCTTATTTTATTTTCACATGAAGTATGTGATTAATAATCTTTTTTTCCAATCATGTTTCAGCACTGATCGGCCCCTCTCACTATCTGTGGGAAACGTGTTATCTCCCTCCACCATTCATGTATACATTTATTGGATCCCAAGTCTCTGGGATCAATCTTTTGGCCACCAGAGGAGCATAACTAATGGCAACATTAGAATGGCTTTGTGAGAGGGACCGGCCGGATGCGGGTTAACCAAGCAGGAAATAATCTAGGATTTTATATCTTGCATGAATGGCCATAGGATATGCTGAGAATAAATTAATCCCCCCCAAAATTTTGAAGTGAGGTTGTCTTTTGAATAGAACAGTTTCAGAGGGGCAGGATTGTTTGGCTGATTTTTTTTTTTCCCTTTCTCTGTTGAGGGGGGGTGTTGCTCCCTGCACGCACACATGTGGAATTTCTTGGCAGATAATGACTGTCATCTTAATGCTCAGCCAGGGTCAGACTATCTATTCTGTCTCTGACCGCAGGTCTAGACAGCCTTCCTCTGGAAAGCCTTTTTTTTTTTCTCTTACTTCCTTTTAAAGACCCACTTCTATTTTCCTGTTGTGCCCAAACAAGGATTTTATAAAACGGGTGACATCGCCACACAAGCTGTCCGCTGAATCCCCCTTAATTAAAGTGACGTTTAAAGCTTCCCTCAGACACTAATAAACCCCCTCTCCATTAAGATCCTCCTAATTACTGTGTGCAAAGGAAAGGGGGACACACACAGACAGACAGTGTGGAGGTAAGCCTGCTGGCATTTGGCCCCATAAGCTGAGCGCCACACAAAAGAAAATGTCCCCTGGGTTACCCATCCTACCAGAGAGGTTTTTTTTTTTTTTTTTTTTTTTTTTTTTATCCCCCCCCCCCCTCCCCTTTTTTTCTTT
>OMLB01034907.1:0-10715 GCA_900302555.1 Myripristis jacobus | reverse complement strand
CCGGCTGTTTCTTCTTTTGTTTTTTCGTCACTGGACTGGATTTTAGAAAACTTCGGAAAATGGTACATCTCACCACAGCATCTGCAAAATCACACTGTGTATGGCCTGAGGGGTTTGCAGATTACAGTTACATGTTAAAAAAAGGAAATATAATACGTGTTGCTGTTAATGTTTCCTGTCGCCGTGTTTAAAATAAACTTTTGCAGTTCACGCTAAAGTCACAGCTGATTCTAAATTCATGAGGAGGGTATGGTGTATTAAGTAAATTGTTACGCAGCAAATTACTTCCAGTCTGTGTATTTGTCATCACTGCTATGCAATAGTATGTCAGTAATGACCACATTAGACAGACATGGAGGTAGTTTAAGTAGCGGACAGTTTAAGTAGCAGACAACTAATGTTATTGTGTCCCTCTGTTGTTTAGCTCCTAATTTATTTGGAGTGAGAGGTAGACCCACAGATGACAGTTGGGTGGCATTCTCTCAAGACAGCCTCTCTCTTCCACAATCTTCAAAAGCCTCAGCGAGAATCTATACTGCAGCCTGTTAAAACCTGAGCATGAGACAAACTGGAAGCCGTCACGACACAGCGTTCATGAAAATGTGTTTCCTTCTGATACGAAACCAAGGAAACCAAGGACCAAAAGATTGCAACACTAACTGTGCATGGCAAATTTATTACCAACGCCCCAAACGGTGATGGAATGGACGCAATGCTGATGAAACCAGTCAAACAAGACATTGTTAGGCAATAACAGTGTATCCACGTTTAATTTGCAGCTAGCTAGCATCAACTGGGCTTCAGTGGTTTCCAGTAGGACTAATTTATGCAACTGCAAAACGGGTATAGCTGTGGGGAAGTGACCAGATTTGCTAGGTGGCAGCATTTGGAAATGAGCAGAAGCCACGTGCTTTGAGGTGACTAGTTGAGTGGCCTTGGCCTGGAATAGTTGGATAGGTTACAGCTGGAATGGACTGGGTAAGTAAGAGTCGTAGTGTTGAGATTAGCACCAGCCTCACACAGCTGTAAACCTTCACCACACCTCTTTACCTCCATCTCTCGTCCACAGCACCTAGATCCTTACATGCTTTGCTGGATATGTGTCATCCGTTGTCCTGGCAGGTATGTTGCCACATAAACCTCTAACGTGACGGGACGCCTCCTGCCTGGAAAGGTCACAATGGGAGTGGGTTAAATGTCCCTTGGAGGAGAGAGCAGCAAGCCACACGGTCTGTGATTTGTGTGATTTTTACGCTGCTGGAGCAGCTTCGCCTGTCTGAATAACCTTGACCAATTCTCCCTCAATTTGAACTCATAACTCTGTAGAAAACTGTCTAGGCGCTGTATGTCAGATGTGCCAATGACCATTAGTCTTACTCTGATCGGGGATGGAATAAATAAAAAGAAAAAAGGCTTGCCATTAGAGGTCAAGCCTGCACAGAAACACACTAAACGCATTCTCTGTTTTGGTTTAATCCAATTAGACATTCACTGAAGCTTCAGTTGTTTTCAAGGAAGCCTGATTAACTTTGCGCTAAATAGCTGGGCTTGTTTTTTGCCCCCTCCTCTGTTTACTCAAGAAATTATCTGCCTGTCCTCTCTCCTGCTGTCTCTTTAACATGCTTTATGTTGAGATGTCGCTCGGCTCATGTTCTGCGGTGTGCCACAAACATCTAGACGCACCTCGACATTGTTCCTTCCTGGTGCCATCTTTCTCTTTGTCTGCTTCCCGTTGGAGGCAACATGAGGAACAGTCATCTTCCATCTCACTCTTTTGTGCCTGAGTAGAGCAGATGATGTGATGGCTGTGATTTACACTACTCAGTCATATTCACACAGCTAAAATAGAAAGCCTGCCATCCAAATTGCTGCTGACTGCTTGGCTGGAAAGCCGCCATTTAGCAGCAAATGGTCAAAAGCAGCGAGCACCCCGGATCAGATGAGGTTGGGTGTTGCTTTGCGCCACTTGACTATGAATTGGTTATGGGCATTTGTGTTTGTGATAATGATAATTGGTCAGACTCATTTAGGAATGAAGTTAAGAAATCGAGGGACACTTGTTGTATGCTGTAGTCCTTTGAGAAATACGATTTAGACAGCAATGACAATGAAAGCCAGAAGCATAATTATTGAGAACAATTTCTTATTCTACCGTTCGCGAGCTAGTTCTTTGTAAAATATCTTCTGGGACCTCTTGTGTGACGAGCCACTGCGGTGTGGTCTCCTCTCGTTTTTAAAGACGCCATTAGGAATTCATGACCAGGACTCCGTATGCAGATTTGGAAGTGCTTTGATTAAAGCTCTAATGAGCACTTGATGGTTGGGGATATCACATTTCCTTTTGTTTTAATGCTCTCTGTTAGGCTCACTCACAGTTAATAAGTCACAATCAATCTACCTGCTGTACGCACTGAGGCTTTGTAAGAGCTTAACAGGACCCCTGAGAGATGGAATAATTTCACTTCTGAAACAGACGCAGAGTGAGTGTGTGTATTGACGTGTGTGTCTGTGTGGGATCGAAGCACAGTTTGTATTGTATGTGCTTGTGTGTGTGAGTATTGTAAGAGAAAAAAGACCACTGAGAGGAGGAGAAGACTGTCGGATATTGAGAGGTGGTAAGACAGGCGCTGCATCTTGTCTTCTATCCATCTCGACTTGAAAGAGTAGGTGTTGTTGCCTCCAGCTAGTATCATAGGAGATGACCTCAGAAACTGCTCCATCAAAATACTTGACTTATGCTTCCTCTCACTTTCCAGCACTGTGTCCGGTGTCCAGTCCATTCCATTGATGAAAACATCAAATGACTTACTGTATTAAAGTGCAACTCTCTTGAATTTGCACTCACTCACACACACACAGATGCATCAAAGGCCACACACTGGCATCTTCAGTGTGTCAGAGCTCTAAGACTGAAGCCTGTGTCTGTGAAGCTTGTCACAGTATTAAAGTTAAAGGTCCCATCTGTGGCTCTCTGGCTTCAAACGCCTGTGCCTAGACATGCAACACAGGCAAACAAACACCTTTGGACAAATTGCTGAGCCGCTGACGCAGATCAGAATGCATCAGTGTAATTTTCTCTCCAGTGACATATTAAGATGACATTTTAGCAGCTTTAAGGTTGATTGGGTATTTTATTCCTCCATTATATTCAGATTTGCTCATTTCGGTTCATTACAGTTAAATGACGGTAAGGTGATCTTAGAGAAAACATCATAAAAGAATCACTTTCAGTTACTTGCACCAGTGCTTATATCCATGTTTGATTTTTGTTTTAGATTATGTGCAGGTGTACTGTATAAAGTTGGCAGATAGTATCAGTACTATGAAGATTTTTCTCATCTCTAGAGAAGAGAAACATCAGGTCCATTACCTCTGAGGATATTTCAAATTGGACTTGATTTAACAAACCAATTTCAATTTACTATGTAATGCCAAAATCACTAGGTATGAAACATACTTCATGTCAGACTCTACTGAACAAGCTGTATATTTTTGTGATATGCTGTTATGCCAGTGTTCAGGTGTTCAACACCTGCTCACATATTGTTTCAGTAAAATCAGCTAGAGGTACCTGAGAAAGCTTAAAAGTGCTGATGTGAAGCCTGCTTTTTCACTTCCAAAAAAGCAACATGTCCGTAGAATGCAGTCAAGTCAGTTTTAACTCCACTTTTAAAACAAACACAACTTTATTTTTACCTAACATTGGTCAGGATCACTCTGATTGCCCAGCAGCTTTAATCACAGCAGTGTTTCCTTTTTATTCCTCTTCATTTGTCCAAGTTCACGTTGACTCTCAGGTACTGAAACCAAATGACGATGAGAAGTTGGACCTTGTGTTTTTCTCCAACATGAATTTAAACATAGTTGCTGTCTGCTCTCACTTGCAGGCACCTCAGTGACCAGCAGGGGCCATAGTCCTGGCCCCAGGGTCCCGTTGTATACTGGGAATCGAACAGGGCTCAAAAATCAACTGGAACTCTACCCCGGTGAATGGAAAATCCAAAGTTCCTGTTTTTTAGTGTTAAAAGACTGCCAAAAGGTTTTGCTGGCATTGCAGTGGAAAGAGCCCAAAGATGTTTTTTTAGTGCATGATGTGAGCATGCTGTCCGCAGTCTACCACCTTCAGACCCAGTGGGCTCTCTTTTCCTGTAATACAGAAGAACTGGCAAAGAACTGGTATTTAGAAATTTGCCACGACTGATTTGAAGCCCATTTAGACTGCTGCTTAAAACCACCAAATTAATGGTATGTAACCTTTCAGACACATAACCTTTCAGCTTGTAGGGAGAGTTTTAGCCTGTTGGTGATTTTTGTATAAAACTGTCTACTCTGCTTCAAAAGGTGGCTCATTTCTGCTGTCAGAAATGCTTGTCTGATCCTTTACGCGAAAACACGAAAGCCACCAAAATGTGACTTTGAGCTGGCTTTTCCGTTGCAGTTTGAAAAGAGGTTAGAGGAGGGCTCATTTCCTCCTGCTGCCACTGGCATTTTCTGACAAACTCATAGCTCAGAGTCTCCCTAAAACTCATCACTTAACCACCGCTTACCGCAGTGGGTTGGATAACAAACCATGAGAATGTGAGCTGCATTCGGTCCCAGGCAGGGCTTTGTTCACACTGCAGGGCAAATCTGAGATGATTGTCAAATCCAATTTTTAGACTGACTCTCCAAAACTCAAGTTAAAAGTGACCAGAACTAAGTTGTTTGGTGAGGCTGTGCTTGCGTTTGGTTGCATGTTCACCCTAGTTGTCTTAGTAATGATATAGCCGTGCCCGCACTGAATACTGCCTGACAGTTATTTTGTTTACAACCAGTTCAAGGTAACACAGTGGGGGTTTACTATGGATTATTCTGTTGTAAAATTCGAGCATTGTCAAGTCATGTTGCTGAAATGATTCTCCACAGACACTGACATTGGTGATGAAGGAGGGCGGCATATGCCATGTTTGTGGCTGCTGTCTCCGATGATACTAATCAAGTGAGGATTGTGGAGCCATGAGAGAAGCGATGAGTGGCGGGGTATGTGCGGTCCTTGGGACTTTTGATAAAGACAGGTGGCTTGCCAGTGTCGGGATGGAGAGGGAGAAAGTTCAGTCAAAAGTGCCACGTATGATGTGATGAGATTAACAAACTAACATGGAAGCGATCTGATCATTCAAACGGAGTTGTATGTCAAGAAATCTGATTTGAACAGCATTCACAACCACATAACAATCTGATTAGAATCCGATTGGAAAAATCAGATTGCACATCGCTTTCTGCTATTCAGATTACAGTAAAACTATCCAAATCAGATATGCCAGAAAATCGGATTTGAGTTGCCTGTATGAATACAGCCCCAATGACTCACTAAAATGGGACGATTTCCTGTCTTCCTCGTATGCTTTGTCTTAAATCTCCTCTTTCTCGGAGCAGGTCTTCCTCTTTCGTTGCACCGTGATACTCCTCCCCATAGCACAACCTGTTACATGGTAAAGGCCTCTGAATGCTGAACATGGTTCACTTCAGAGAGCCAAAAAAGCAGACAGCAGACACACTTTTTTCTTTAAAGATGAAATGCATGTGCTTGTGTGTGTGTGTGTGTGTGTGTGTGTGTGAGAGAGAGAGAGAGAGAGAGAGAGAGTCGATGTTGTCACAGCACAAGTGTGTAGACAGTTTCTTTGATTTGCAGGAAGGGTTGAAGACAATTTGACTGGGGTTGAGAGGACATGGTAGCAAATCCTTTGATGCTGACTGACAACAAATAGGTACCGCTATACACAAATAGCTTCTCCTCTCCTCTTCTCTCCTCTCTTCTCCTCTCCTCTCTTTATGCCACTCTGCTTCGAGGCTCTCTAGTAATCTGATGATGATGGAGTTAGCTGCTGAAACTTTGGGAAATGCCTGATTCTTTATGGCATAAGAAGAATAATAATGACACGCGCTGACAAGACTAACTAATACCGAACTCATAGTGTGAAAATTTTCTTTTTCACTCAGTGATAAAAAAGCAGGGCAGATCATGTCAAGCTAACACTGTCCAGAATCATCTTATAGCTGCTACAGGGAGTTTGTAGCTGCTTTTAGGTTAAACTGCACTTGTCAGACTTTTGGGAATAGAGGGGCGCAGGTGAAGAGGTCAGTCCAGATCCCACAGCAATCGCCACCGCTATCTCCTTGTTGCACAAAGCAGCTTAGCAGGCTCTGCTCTCAATAGCGACAGGTTGAATATGGCCTAATAAAAAAGAGTTAGAGCGGAAATTCCAGCCAATTCCTGCAGATAAGGGAGTATTGTTTCAACAACCCTTGGGCCTTTAGTTAGAAAAATGTGAGAATTTAGATTGGCTAAAGGAAACACCATTTTTTTTTCTTCCTCTTGCCTTTTTTTTTTCTTTGTATTTGAGGCCCATTCTTGGTTCCCATTTACAGAGACAAGTCAAGGCGACAAAATGAATCCTGAAGATTAATTAAAATTGGTTGATGGGGGTTTAGAAAGTGTGCATATGTGCGTGGGGAGTGCGGCGACATGATACCCTGTTGGTCTGCTGTGGTGGAAAGCCAGTGAAAAGTTTTCTTTATGTTATTAATAGTACGACGACAACAAAAAACACAATTGCTCATTCTTTGAGTCGCTAATTAAAAATCTGAAATGGCTCTCATATCTTTGCGTGCTTTATGTCCAGCAGTGTGGCTTGAAGTCACACTATGCACTGATCCTATGTTTTCCAATTTACGCGCTGTAACTGGAATGAGTCTTTTACATTTCTTTCGTCGATGCACATATATGGCCCCTCCACATGCATAGTGTGCATGCCTTCAGGGAGAAGAGTGTACTCTTTACTGATGAGATCCCACGCTGTTGTATTATTAGCCAAGTGCTTTCTGTACGATCCTGCAATCATGCTCTTC
The DNA here is from genome assembly GCA_900302555.1 of Myripristis jacobus. NCBI lineage: Eukaryota > Metazoa > Chordata > Actinopteri > Holocentriformes > Holocentridae > Myripristis > Myripristis jacobus. Next base: position 3,827 of record OMLB01034907.1, on the reverse strand, counting down.
AGACCTTGCATGTGGCACCTTTCAGCCACAGGAATGTAGCTTCTCCAGTGTTCATGATGTATTTCGTGCATCTCCGTCTAATCAGTGATACTTCCTCACGCTATGAGAAAGCAACGGATCAGGGCAATTTATTGTTTACCATTTAATGGCTTTAGAGAGGTGCACTGAGCTCTCACTGCACTTCTCAAGAGCTGTTAAATAAAGCCTCTGTTTTTCCCTGAAAAGTAAATAACACAGACAAACATTCTTCTTGTGTGATGAAAATATTTGTTCACCTCACCCTGGAAATCCATCATCTCACCTTTAGCTATCTTCTTCCATATATCCCCACTGACTGCTTACATCTACCAATATTTTTTTATCCCTTGTACTTTGAGTGGGGTTGTACTGTGTGTGTGTGTGTGTGTGTGTGTGTGTTTGCACATTCTAGGGAAACAAACCACTGCTGGTTTCTCCCAAACTGTTTAGGGAGACAAATAAGAGAACCAGTTTATTGTGCTTCACATTCATTAGTGCAAAATGACTTGCTTTGACCTATCATGATCAGAATGTTACAAATGTGAACTTTGTGTTGCTTGAGTAAAGATCCTCTTTGAAATGAGTCAAAATTTGTTGCTTGGACCATAGAATTGCTTGCTTTTGCACAATTGAATGTCATTCCCTGGAGGGTTGCATATTTTTACACATGACATTAATGATTGTGAATACATTTGTGAGAAACTGCGACTGCTACGCGGCGGGGTAAAGGCAGAACAAGTGAGACCAGAGCACGATCTGCCATGTAGCGATGAAAACCACAATTTGATAGTACACTGCAGCCATCATTGTCCCATTGTAACTAGGCAACACTCTCTGCACTAGCTAACACTGGCAGGGCAGGGTTACAGGCAGGGGAGTGTCAATTAGGAAGGAGAAGTCAAGTTATGATGCTTTTATCAGAGAACATTTACATCTAAAACTGTAATTACTGTCAGAACATGTTACAAACCAGTTCCTTGGCTGTCAGACTAATTGTGTTCTGTGATGTTGGCAATCACTTTTGTTCCTGGTCACATTTGCATTCACAGAATAATATGGGATAACATAAGATGAAATTTTATTGATCCCTGTGGAGAGATCAGGTCGTTGCAGCAGCAGAAGTAATAGGATTTACCCAGGGCAAAGACAAGTAGAATAAGGGCAGACAGGATGGAAAATAAGCAATAAGAAACACCAGAAATATCAAAAAACAAAACAAAACAAAACAGTGAAGCAGTATAAAAACATAGAAACAGTTAGGTTATGTGAGGGTACACTCCTGACAAAGTTAAACACAAAGTAGAGTATTTATGGAAAATATGGAGTGTGGATTAATAACATTAACTACAGCGGTTGCTGCAATTAATTACTAAATAATGACAGTAATGTGCAGTACTGTATAGAGTGCACATGAAATATATGAAATTGAGAGAGATGTGAAAACTGAAGCAGTAATAAACATTAGGTACCAGTATGCCTTGTATTCACATTAATAAATCTACAAATGGTCGTATTTATAGAAAGTGTCATGGTTAGCAAAAAAATACATCTTATCAAATAAACTCATATTCAACAACATTCAACAGCATTTTTGTTATTTAGCAATAAGTTGTGCTTGTCAGCTGAGTCTGACGGTTTCTTTCTTTGTTACGTGGCGTAATATTCTTCATGCAGCCACATTGTGATCTAGGCTGTATAGCCTGTGATAGGGGGCTGAATCTGTAATACCACCAGATTATATCACTTACTCTCAGTGAGCTGAACAATTAGGAACAGTGATGGGATTTGTGTGAGTATCAAGCCATACTTCAAGATATTCTGTCTTTTTAAGGATTCTCACAACTCCCCAAATGCCCTGTCGGATTGCAGTGTGATCACATTGGGCCGCGCAGAAATGGCTGAATTGGAATCTTATCTTCTTCCATCTTTCCCATTACTGGCAGATTGAAAGCCCTGCAGCGGTGCTCTGGCCCAGTCCCCAGTCAAGACCGCTTTTTAGACTGCAATTTGACAGCTTCTAAAAATGTCACATTTTGTTGTTGAGATGCACTGCCAAGCACTTGAGCCATGCAGACTGTGGCATCAGCACCAGTTTGGTTGTGAACCTTCGCTGACCTTCCCTGGCACTCCTGGGCATCACCCTTTGGCACCGCTTGTCTCCTGGTGTCAGTATGACATTATGGACTTGAAGAGTCTGGTATGTAGCAGGAGGCACAGAGCCACATTACTGGGCTTTTATCCCACACTTGAGGAAAAAAAAAAAAAACCAGCACCACCAGGCAAGCTCAGTGATAGACTAAGTAACTGGTATACCTCCTCTCCATGTTTACAAAAGTCATGTCTTATACATCACACTTTGTCATATAATGCGTTTGGATTAGCTTGATACCGTTTACTATAGCAGCACATTGGCCAACAAAAACCATGGCCAGCAGTTAATATGACCCAGTGCCACAGACACATAACCACTGACACTAAGTAAGTATTTGTGGTCGGCCTGTGCATCTCTGTTTAAACAACTTCTGAGCACTGAGACATTCAGTGCCATTATGTTCATCTCTGATTTGACTTTTACAACTTAATTCACTGTTGACTGTTCAAGGTTTGGATTTTCATTTTTTTCTCCTAATGATCTGCTTCTATGTGTGATGTATAATTCAATCCAACACATCAAAATAGAGAGTTGTATGTAATAAACATTCACTCCGGAGACTCCACAAAAGCAAGATGTTAAATATGTCTTCTCTGACATATTTAAAGTGATCCAGCTAAATAATGAAGGATCCTAAGGATGTCTTAATAAGCTAAGTCTGTGGTTTTTGAACCACCAAATGGCACAAGTTGACTGTTAATGTTCCATGACAGTCATTTCCACAGCCAGACCGCAAACAGGAGACCAAGGCTGAGGCTAACCAGCAGTGGGAACAGCACAGCAGCATTTCCCACAGGTCTGAAATATACTGCTTTGTGTATGTGTGTACAAAGAGGAATTGTGTGAAACTGTAGGCACTGTAGGATTATTTAAAGCGTCTCTAAAACAGCTCAAAACTGAGTCAAACTGCACCTATATTTTTGTACTTATACTAAAATTGTAAAGTTAAAGTAACATGCTGTGTTCATCCTATTGTAGAGCGGTTTCCATGATTGCAATGCACTTGCTGCAGTCATATTAGGGAGTAGTTCTGCAATGCATAAAGCGTTTGGTTGAGTAACTGCTTACTTCCACTTTGTTTTTACCAGAACTAGTGGTCAAGAGATTTTTGTTGGACCTGTACCAAACTGAATTTGCTCAAACATGTCCACATGTCACAGCCAAATTGAAAACAAGACGTGTTGTTTTCACAGAATGTATAAACAAACAGTCTTTTTTCTCTGAAGGGTGAATAAAATGTGAACAGTTGTTAAAATGGGTCAAAATATAGTTAGGCAGGCCAAACAAGTATAACTTTTGTGTGGGCAACACTCCACAGGCATACAGTATCTGGCAAGGAAAGGGGGTGGCCAATACAATGATTGGGACTGATAGAGATTTGACCCAGAGCAAAACAAAGAATCCTTGCTGTCTTAGGATGAAATGATTTATCATTTGACCAGGGCTGTTGCTTCAATTTGCCCAAACAAGAAATACCTTGTGTCATAACCGTAGCAGCACCACATTGCCAGCTTCGGGCAAATTGAAGGGTGTCTGGATCACTGTGCAGACTTAACAGTAGCTGATTCAGACAGTTCAGACTTGTTTGAATCAGCTACTGTTATTGATTTATGCCTAGTTTTCAAGATAAAATAACAGGAGACAAAAGTGTAGAGAG